>CM069152.1:49548703-49580544 GCA_035221665.1 Okamejei kenojei
TCATAGAGAGATAGTATTTCGATTTAAATATCATCAGTTACCTAGATATGTTTCATTGGGTAACCAGGGGGATACTGGGGCAGTAGCTGTGATGCATATTTCGCTGCATTGGGGGAGGAATGTTTGTGTATGTATTTCCTTCATCTGTCTCATCAGCAGTTGTTTGCAAAGATAAGGTGGACTCCGCTTCAGGGGGTATTGGTAGTGTCAGATTGGCCTACACGGAGCATGGTTTCCCTATTGTAATTACAAATGGTAGGGAGCCTTACATGGCTTATGCAGAAATAAAAATCTATGGGTAATAAATACGTTCACTGGGGATCAAATCCTTTATAGGAATTGTATTGATCTGTTAATTTGCAAGATTTTTAGGAGGCCATACCTTGGTTGAGACGGAATGTTTCAAATCGGATGGTGGAGTTCTCACAGTCGGCCTGCAGAGGGAAAAATAGTACACAGACAGCAAATATCAGCAACTATTATAAGGAAGTAGGAGGAGCAAATTCTGCCGTACAGCAGGATTTAGTATATCACACGGAGGGATCACGGATGTCATTGGGTGTTTTTTCAACTCTATATTTTGACCAAATAATTAAGTTACAGTGCAA
Source organism: Okamejei kenojei (assembly GCA_035221665.1). Classification (NCBI taxonomy): domain Eukaryota; kingdom Metazoa; phylum Chordata; class Chondrichthyes; order Rajiformes; family Rajidae; genus Okamejei; species Okamejei kenojei. The sequence goes on from CM069152.1 coordinate 49,549,312, forward strand.
TTAAGTTCAGCCCAGAAGTGCTCTGTCTTCTTATTACCTATGAATGCAGAATTGCATACGCAAGTAGGGAAACATCCGTTAGTTCAGATTCTATGAAGGGAGTTTTCAATTATAATCCTCCTAAACTAAGGTATGCCTGGTATTTGGAGAATGTGAGTGTGGTTTTTATGCTTCTTCGCCAGTGGGCTCCGGTTACAAGCCTTTCTATAGCCAAATTAACTGATGTCAGTAGGTGGTCATGTGGTGGTGTGTTGGTTTCAGACCATACGTGTACATAACGCATTGCAAAAGCTACGGCTTGATAGAATGCATGTGTCGGCTGATTGCCATTTTTTTTATGGTCTATGATTTGCTTATACTAATAAAAGAGGCATGACAGGATGTAAGAGATTGTGTTTTCAGACATACCCCGCAGGATGATCGCTTCTGTATAGTCTCACATTTATCTTGGTTACATTGAGATTACTATAACACTTGAGAAGAACAGAGTTGGCTTTCGTTTATTAGTAAAAAAACCACACGTCAAGGTGTCGGTTTGAAAACGATTTCAAGGTGCCTCTCGGCCGCTGGATGGTACCGTTGAGTATTACTTTGTCAGTGGTGTTGTCGGTGTCTTAATAGCCGTTGTCAAGGCGCTGGGGTGGGGCTTTTGCTGATTTATTGGTGTCAGTACTGTTACATTTTTACCCTTGAGTTAGAGGGGTTTGATATGATTTGTTTGGAAATAAACTGTTATTTCAGTTAACAAATGTAATATGTATGCTATGATTTGATTGTTAAACGACTTTTTGAGTCATTCCAGGGCAGTTGGAATTGTGAACGTATTTCGTTTGAGTCTGCTCGGCGTGATTTCACAGTGCTTTGAGTCATCACGTAGGTACTCACGTGACTACCGAAAGTTATAAATAGTATTGATTAATACGAGAACTTACCAGTTTGAAGTTGATTCTTATTTTTATGAGGAGTCGAGTTGAGGGACTACGTGCCCTCCGCTCCACCCTCATAGATCTCATATGGGAGTTCTAGTTTTATATCTTACTCGTATATACTTCCGGTCATTGTTAGTGTGAATTCATTTCGCCTGCTTTGAAGTTTGACGCACAACGGTGTACGGGATTCTATTCACGTCAGTCCCTCAACTCGACTCTCTAAAATAAAAGATCAAACTTCAACTGGTAAAGTTCGCGTTTAATCTTACTATTCTCAATGAATTTACCGAGTCCAGTTAGTAGCTTTTAAAACTCTTTTTCAGGCAACAATGATTTTACTTCTGAGTCACGGTGAGATGACTACGTGGAAAGACCCGCCAGGACGACATGCGCGGACATATCGTGTCGAAAACGCATTGCGGAGAAGCGACAGTCGGGAGGAAGCGCCGCTCTCCAGCGACGAAATTTTGAAGAAATTACTGAAGGTAAGTTCTTACCTTTTTCTGTGTGAGCGTGGCGACTCGGTGTGTTTCTATTTGCAGAACGGAGAAGCTCCACATGGAGTCGCCAAGGGAGTAGCAGCAGCTGAAACGCTGGCTGTGGAAGCAGCCAGCAGCGTGCCATCTCTCCAGAGCTGCAGGTGCTGCCAGCAGCGCTGCCGGACTTCTCGCCGCTCCAGACGCAGGTGCGCCCGCGGTCGGCTGGCACAAAAAACCACCCGGATGGAAGTCGGAAAGGTCCGTGGACTCGGGATGGGTCCGGACCTGAGACACCACGTTAACAGATAGCGACGGCGGGCATCTTTTTCCCGCGGGGTAGGGCGGTGTGGGCGTGCAGTGCTCCAGCTGTGACCTGCTTATGCTGGGGCTTGTGAGTCACAGTGGGGTCTCTTCGCAGACCCACGGCAGCATTCGCTTACAAGGGACTGCCAGAATTGTCTCACCCTCTTCGCGGGGGCATTAGGGGTCAGAGCTGGCTGATCCTGAAGAAGGGGCAATGGTGTAACAGTCAAACTGTGAGGGGTGCCAGAAGAAGAGAGCAGCAGAAGATTGTGGGGACACATGATTGTATGATCAAACTCAAGAAGGTCTTCCAATATACCAAACGCTGCTAAGCTCTGTAAAAAAGACATGGCTACAAAAAAAACAAAAAACCAGCCTACAGGAGCAAGCCATTACTTGCTATTGGCTAGAAGCACAATGCTTCCTGAGAACTCCATTTTCTTTAATAAAGTCAGCAGGTCGCTTATGACCCATTTCTGGGGCAACAGGAGCCCATCTTAAGGAGACAGGTGGTGAAGCTCAGGAGGAAACTGTGGCTGCGAAAATCACAGCGCTGTAGTACCAGGACAAACTGATGGGGTTGATTTGCCTGAAAGAGTTAGTGTTGCTATAGCAAGACTGTGTAATACTCAGTGGAGATTTATCAGTTACAGGAAGTCTATCATCTGAAGGAAGTGCGGATATATGCAAGACAAGTAGCCTCACACAGGCGCCAAAAGTGCTGTTGGGGGACCTTCCCGAAGCATGGAGAAAGACCTGCCATGAGGAAGCACAAGGCTATTAGGACTGATCGTAGATGCCAAGCACCTCTAAAAACCACTATCAACAGCGGCAGCACCCCTACACACCCACCAGACATCGGGTGTATGGAAGACCATTCTGGTGGTGAAACATCGAAGGGTCCGGCCCACCTGACACAGCGGTGTCTTTCAGTACCTCATGGCCCAGCCCGGCCTTAATGGAAAACGCGCCAACCCCACAACGCAGCTAAACACAATACCAGAAGAATACTAAAACTGCGCGGAGACAACCCAGACACATCTTTCCTCGGTTAACCAGGAGGTAGGTGAGGTATGGTTGGCGCTTATAAAAAATTTGCATGATCCGTTTCCATTAAAGGTTTGTTGGAGGGACAGGTTGCCCATTCTTTTTTCCTTTTTTTTTCAATGTGTGCTGCACTTTTTTACTCTGACTCTATTTACAATACTAAGAAGTATTCAGAATTACAAAAGTGAATTTGTATCGAACTACGTACACAGTTCAGCATTCGCCCTAGCACAAGAGAAGTTCATACTTCCTAAAAAGTGAGAAAACAGCAGCAGGCCCATGATGAACTGTTAGAGTCTAAGAAACACAAAAGGGTTTGAGAAAACAATCAGCAAGAATTTCAAGAGTTCGTATAAATAGTATTTATTAATAAAACTAAAATAGATGGTGGTTTGCCCGTATCAGTTACGAGATTTGACATTCGGCTTCGAGACTTAAAAATACTTCCGTTCAGTTGGCCATTTCAAATCAGACACGTTTGTAACACACAGGGTCATCGTAAAATACCTCAGAAATTTATCTGGGATGGGACAGCATTGGCAGTAGTATAAGGCCTAACCCAAATGGGGTTGGTCATCAGCACCAAGGGCTTATTACTATTTTATTAACCAGCTTTAGTTCTTACTTAAAGAATACTCATTATCATATCGTCATGGCTTACCGTTTGATGATATTCTATTGTATGGTGAAAATTGGAGCTGGCGCTTACTTTGGTGGTATAACGCCACAACAGAGAGGTTTTTAACAGTACTTACATGATTAAATCAAAAGTTGGAACCCTCCACTACCATGGATTATTCTGGGGTACACTCATTGATCTCCTGTTCACTATGTCTATCACCTTGCCACCAAACAAAAGATAGCTGACAGACGCTTGAGGGGAGTAGTGCAAAAGCCTCACTGGCATCAGGAACCGACCATTCGGCAAGGAGCAGAGTTTGATTGGGAATTGGTTGGATGCGTTCACAGCAGCACAAATTTGGTCCACTCATTATTAAAACTGGAAGAGGGGAAATTTTAGCTCTTCAAAAATCATAAGGCATTTCAATAGGCCTATGCAACTACCAGGGAAAGTAAATTAGAATTAAAACTGGTGGTGGATTGAAATGTTGCCATATTATCCTAAACCCCATCACCCCATTCTATATCCTAGGGTCATTTACCAGACTGATGCCGTGCTAAAGGTTGGGGAGCAACTAATGACCAACCGCATGTTTGTGGTGGCAGATGAGTGCACAAAAATTTTTTTGTTTAAAGCACTAGGAAATTAATTAATCTAGAAATGCTGGGAGCGTTATCATGGACTCCGGGCCTACTGCTAAAGATGGAGCACAGTTGCATTGTACGGTACAGATTGTTACCAACACTGGGGGCTTGATATACATTCATATGGGTGAAATATAGTCGATATCATGTTGATGAATATTGCCTAATAATATCTGGCACTGGTGTCTGGAAGAGAGATTTGGATCTCAACCACTTACCTTCCAGGTAAGTTAAATACAGGGGGCAGGACACCAAGGTCACACGTAAATTCAACGAACAACATTAAATGGACTGTTGGATCGGAAAAGTGTGTACAGATATTATTGACCGGTTATGGGAACACCTGGATATCGCCTTTTTCCAATCCAGATAATTTCACAACTACCAAAATATGTTGATTGGTAAACCAGACCCAGGTGGGGCATCAGCGGATGGACGATTTCTTGCTGCATTGGGGGGGGGGGGGATTTGTTTTGCTATGAATTTTCCCCTATGCCTCATTCAGGCGAGTCTTACATAATACATTTAAACAAGGCGCCCGCCGCAACGGTTACCATGGTTCACAACAGTACAAAGATGGTCTCAGGAACCCTGCATCTGGTTCAAACAAACGCGCCCCAAAGGAGGTGGCAAACCCCGTTGCGGGAATGTATCCGTCGCCATGACTGTATGACTTGTTATTTGCATGTTTCGGAACAGGGCCATTTCTGGGATTCGGACTCTCGACAGGACGATCAATGCCTTTCTCAGCGTCGTACAAGGGAGTCCACGAGAAGGACTGTACTCTACAGATGTCAGGAATTGGGAAGTGTCAGCACCAGGACGAACAACTACATATGACTCAGCCACCAACATGAAGTGCTGGGAGTTTCTTGGCCACCCCTTCATTTCGATGAAGATTGAGTTACTCAGTGCCATTATTGTGCATAGGAAGTGCCCTAGCTAATATCTGGGCAGAGGGAGTGATCACCTGGCTTTTGGATCACACCCATAGTACCTAAAACGAATGAGGGGTATTTGTAACTCTATTACCCCCAGGTTCTGATAAACCTATATATGGGACATAGGTAGTACACCCTAATGTACAGAGGAGGATGGACACCAATTATCGGGGGCTCATTCTGGACAAACTAATATCTAGATGGGAATGATTATGGCAATTGGATCAGAAAAACGGGTCAGTCCTTACACAAGCTAGAATTGGACGTCATATCTGATCACAAATGGCAGATAACTGCTACATACAGGGGTTACTTAAACTAGATGACCGGTTCCTTTGGCCAATATTGAGTTTATGGCCTATCCTGCAGGATAGTAGGCCCTGCATAGTGACACATAACTTTCCTATATATTAGTCACCAAGCCACTTATGGGCTCGGAGAGAGAAGAGCTTTCATTAGCCATAAAATGCCCTCAATAAGGCATCGTGCAAACCATATCCAGATGGTTCGGGTGGTATTACGGTGCATTATTTAATTTTAATGTGCTAGTGGTGAATACTAATGTTTCAAATCCTCACTCCAACAGGGGGCTGCATATACATCTGGATACCGCTAGGATGATGGGGAGTTCTATGGACCAACATCCTTGCCACAGCGAGGGGTGGAGAATGACACGCATTCAATGCTTTATAATAAACCCGTGGCGATCCTGAGACGTTAGCCAGGGAAAAATTAAGTTCTGTTTAAATATCAATTACCCAATGTGGGGCATCTTAGTTTTAGGTATGATAATACTTTATTGTTTTCAGCACCGTGGTCGTGTGTGACAAATACGTCATCCTCCGTCCCAGATGGCTGTGTGTGAGCATGGTCTCGTTCCAGGGCATGAAATCACAGAGCTTGAAAGCTTCACCGTAGTAACTCACGTGACTCCGAAGTTTAAAATAGTAAAGATTAATGAGAATTAAACAGTTTGAAGTTTGATCTTCTATTTTCATGAGGAGGTTACGATGCGGTGGGGGTGGGGACTTATTTTACATCGTGCCCTCCGCTCCACAAACCTCTATTATAAAGTTCAACTGGTATGGAAGTTCTCTCTTATCTTACTATATTAGTCTTACTCTGGTATCTGTGATTTCACCCCACTAGCTTTGAAGAATGTCGCGCATGCGTCCTGCGGGGTCTTCACGTAATCCCACATCCGTAACTCCTCATAACATGAAAGATCAACTTCAAACTGGTAAGTTCTCATTTAATTTTTCCTTTTTTAAAAAAAGTATCAAATGGCATCATAGCAAAGCATTTAAAATATCTGCAGACCTTTATTTAAAACTGGAACTAACAAAAATTGAACTGTCATAAATTCATTTGGCCAGCAGTGATAGAAGCAGATTTGGCAATTGGGCCCATCAAGTCTACTCTCCGCCACTCAATTTATAGCCGATCTATCTCTCCCTCCTAACCCCATTCTGCTGCCTTGTCCCCATAATCCCTGATGCCCATACTAATCAAGAATCTATCTATCTCTGCCTTAAAAATGATCAATTGACGACGTTCACAGCCTTCTGTGGCAAATAAGAATTCCACAGATTTACCATCCTCTGACTAAAGAAATTCCTCTTCATCATTCCTTTTGGGACGTCCTTTAATTCTGAATCTATGACGATCTGTATCCTAGACTCTCCCTCTCATGGAAACACCCTCTCACATGTCACTCCACCCAAGCCCAAGGCTACTGGGGAGACTTTAAACTAGAAAGGCTGGGGGGAGGGACTCGGGTAGAGGGGGCTAGGGGACAGGGTGTGGGGCAAGAGGCAGAGAAGGGAAAGCACTCGGACCCAAAATGTAGGGCGAGAAAGATGAAAAAGAATAATAGACAGAGAAATAAAGGATGGTGGGTTTCTAAAATGTGCATATTTTAATGCTAGGAGCATTGTAAGTAAGGTGGATGAACTTAGAGCCTGGATTGACCACCTGGAAATATGATGTTTGTGGCAATCAGTGAAACATGGTTGCAGGAGGGCTGTGATTGGAAACTAATTATTCCAGGATTTCGTTGCTTCCCGGGTGATAGAATTGGAGGGACCAGAGGTGGTTGGTGTTGCATTGATTGTCAGAGAGGATATTACGGCCAGTGCTTTGGCAGGATAGATTTAGAGGGTTCGTCTAGGGAGTGCGCTATTTGGGTGGAACTGAGAAGTGGGAACGGTTGTAGCAACACTTTTAGGGTGTACTATAGACCGCAAATGGGGAGCGAGAATTGGAAGAGCAAATATGTAAGGAGATAGCAGATATTAGTAGTGTAAGCACAAGGTAGTGATTGTGGGAGATTTCAATTTCCCAAAAATAGACTGGGAAACACATTCTGTAAATGGGCTGGATGGTTTGGAGTTTGTAAAATGTGTGCAGGATAGTTTTTTGCAGCTAGTACATAGAGGTACCGACCAGAGAAGGGCAGGTGCTGGACCTCCTGTTAGGAAATGAGGCAGGACAGGTGACGGAGGTAATGCGTTGGTGAGCACTTCGGACCAGTGGTCCACAATAACCATTAGTTTCAATATAATTATGGAGCGAGTCAGGGCGAACAGGACACTAGGGTGGTAGATTTTTGATTGGAGAAAGGCTAACTTTGAGGGAATGCGTGAGGATTTTAAAGGAGTGAATTGGGACACTTTGTTTCATGGGAAGGATGTAGAGAGAAATGGAGGACATTTAAAGGGGAAATTGTAAGAGTACAGAGATCTTTATGTCCCTGTTAGGTTGAAAGGAATAGTAAAAAAATTGGGAAAGAGCCATGGTTTAAGGAGAAATTAGACACCTTTGTTTCGAAAAAAAGAGATCTACAATAATTATAGGATAGGCATGGAGTAAATGTGGTGCTAGAGGAGTATAAAGAATGTAAAAAGAATCTTAGAAAGAAATTAGGAAGGCTAAAAGAAGATATGAGGTTGCTTTGGCAAGAAAGGTGAAAGTAAATCCTAAGGGTTTCTACAGCTAGTATTAATAAGCCCCCCCCTGCTAACGGATAGACGAGGAGGATAACAATGGACCATTAGAGAACCAGAATGGACACTAGCTATCTGCAGAGCCAAAAGAAGATGGGGGAGATATTGAACAATTTATTTTCTTCGGTATTCACCAAGGAGAAGGATATTGAACTCTGTGAGGTAAGGGAAAAATAGAGTAGCTAAGGAAACTATGAGATTCAAAGAGGAGGACAGTACTGACACTTTTGAAAAATATAAAGGTGGATAAGTCTCCATCGGTCCTGACAGGATATTCCTAGGACATTGAGGGAAGTTAGTGTAGAAATAGCAGGAGCTATGACAGAAATTATTTCAAATGTCATTAGAAACGGGAATAGTGCCGGAGGATTGGCGTACTGCGCATGTTGTTCCATTGTTTAAAAAGGGTTCAAAAAGAATACACCTCAGCAATTTTTAGACCTATTAGTTTGACGTCAGTGGTGGGCAAATAATGGAAAGGATACTTAGAGATAATATATATAAGCATCTGGAGAAACAGGGACTGATCAGGAACAGTCAACATGGATTTGTGCCTGGAAGGTCATGTTTTGACAAACCTTCTTGAATTGTTTGAAGCGGTAGACTAGGGAAATTGAATGAGGGTTAAAGCAGTGGATTGTTGTCTATATGGATCTCAGTAAGGCTTTGACAAGGTTCCCCATGGAAGGTTGGTTCAGAAGGTTCAATCTTTGGGTGTTAATGGCGGAGTAGCAAGATGGATTCAACAGTGGCTGAATGGGAGATGTCAGAAGTAATGGTGGATGGCGGTGTTGTTCAGGTTGGATAGACGTGTGACCCAGTGGGGTGCCTCAGGGATCTGTGTTAGGGTCCACTGTTGTTTGTCATGGACATCAATGATATCCTGGATGAATGGGGTGGAAAATTGGATGAGTGAGTAAGAATGCAGATGCTAATACTAAGTTAGGAGGTTATTGTGGATAATGAAGTAGATTCTCAAAGTCTACAGAGAGATTGGGCCATTTGGGAAAAGTGGGCTGAAAGATGGCAGATGGAGTTTAATGCTGATAAGTGTGTAGTGCTAACATCTTGGCAGGACAAATCAAAATAGGACGTACATGGTAAATGGTAGGGAATTGAGGAATGCTGTGGAACAGAGGGATCTAGGAATAACTGTGCATAGTTCCCTGAAGGTGGAATCGCATGTAGATAGGGTGGTAAAGAAAGCCTTTGGTGTGCTGGCCTTTATAAATCAGAGCATTGAATATAGGAGTAGGGAAGTAATGTTAAAAATGTTGTACAAGGCATTGGTAAGACCACTTCTGGAGTATGGTTTATTGTACAATTTTGGTCGCCCTAGTTATAGGAAGGATGTCAACAAAATATAGAGAGACAGAGGAGATTTACTAGAATGTTGCCAGGGTTCCAGCAACTATGTTACAGAGAAGGTGTTGTGCAAGTTAGGTCTTTATTCTTGGAGCGCAGAAGGTTAAGGGTGGGGACGATTGAGGTCTTTAAAAATGATGAAAGGGATAGACAGAGTTGACGTGGATAAGCTTTTCCATTGAGGGTAGGGAAGATTCAAACAAGAGGGCATGACATGAGAATTAAGGGACAGAAGTTTAGGGGTAACGTGAGGGGGAACTTCTTTACTCGAGCGGTGGTGGCTGTGTGGAATGAGCTTCCAGCAGAGGTGGGAGGCAGGATCGATTTTAACATTTAAAAGTAAAGTGGGTAGGTATATGGACGTGAAGGGAATGGAGGGGTATGGTCTGAGTGCAGGTAGATGGGACTAGGGGAAAACAAATGGTCGGCACGACTGGAAAAAAAAAAAGGGCCGAGAGGGCCTGTCTCCGTGCTGTAATTGTTTATATGGTTATAAGGAACCGCATATGCTGGAGTCTGGAGCAAAACATCATGTGGTGCAGTAACTGAATGGATCGGGCAGCGGTCTGGTGGAATGGGGTAGGGAACGGATGGGTGATATCGTGACCGACACCCTTCTTCAGATTTGTATGTAGGGGAGAAAGCTGCAAAATCAAGATGATGATAAGACAAAGTGTGGCAAGGGATAGGTGGATGCAGGTGAAGGGGAGTTGCATGGCAAAAGGGCGATAGCTGTAAACTGACAAGGCTGGGATGAAAAGGAGACAAAAGCCTGTCAGATAACGAGGGGGATGAGAAATATAAAGGGTATAGGTGGGGGAGGTCCGTGGGAGAGAAGAGAGGCGGGCTGCTGATTGAAGAAATGAGTGCCCACTGGAATGGAGTTACAGGAAGAGAGAGGGTGTTAGCGGGTATTACTCAAAATTGGCCGATTTTTTAGTGTTCATCTTCGTTGGGTTGTAAGCTGCCAAAGTGGAATATGATGTGCTGCACCTCCAGTTTGCGTGTGACCGCAGTCTGGGAACGGAGGAGGCCCAGGACAAAAGTCGACATGGGAATGGGGATGGGAGTTTACATCGTTAGCAACCGAGAGATCCGGCAGCCCATGGCAGACCGAGTGCAAGTGTTCGGTGAAATGTTCGCCTCGGCTACGCTTGGTGTCGCTGATGTTAAGGGAGCCACATCGGGAACACTGAATGTTGTGGATAAGATGCACGTGAACCCCTGTCTCCCATGGAAGGGTCGCTGGGTGGCTCTTGGTGGAGGCGACGGAGAAGGTAGTGAGTACAGGTATTCGCATCTCTGTTGGTGCTAGGGGAAGGTACCTGGGCTGGCAGTGGGCTGGGAGGAAGGGATGAATTAACCAAGGAGTACAAGGTCGGAGGAAGGTTGCTTTATTGAATTTGCAGGTTTGAACGTTTAGAGTAGATTCTAAATGCCATTCACAAATATTACGATATTTCGTTCCCTACTAACCTATCGCGATTGGCGTTATCGGAATATTTGCAAATCATGGGATGCCCTGAATTAAATACGGTTATCACTTTGCCCCGCCGCGCCTCTTCGCTACTTGTCCCTGCTGGTTTACAGCTTTCATTTGTGTTAATGATTTGAATAGATGAAGTTATTGGATTTTTCACCACGTTGATCAACTGCCCTGAATTTTGTGATTGCGTTCACCCCATAAATAAATGTGTTTGTGCATAAACTTAAGTTGTGCAGCATATATCCGAGATGGCCAATGATATACTCGGATTCATTGTACTCATTCGGGATTTGTTCTTGCAATGCTGTAATAGATAGTAATCAAGGACAACTGTTAACCACAAAAGGATAAAACTGCCTGATATGGTGAAGAGTAAAACCAACAGTCCTCTCCTTCTGCTCTCCAACTCGGGTCACTGCGCTTCTCCCCTTTGCTCTGACCCCTCAGTCCCTTACGGACCCAACTGGCCATTAAGATGTGCCGGACTGTCAGGAATGTTGAAAAATAAAATGGAAAACAATGGGTTCACAATTTGATCAAACCTACTAAATACCAACCCAGCCTTGTGTAGAATAATAGCCTGATTTAGTCTCACAGTACCAAGGCACATGGTTAATTATCTCTCGAGGTTCAGATATAAAGCAGAAGGGAACGTTTTTCAGACACAGCACAAGAGGTCGGTTGTTGCCAGAACCAAATGCCGCAGTTTTCCGCTGCAATTATTGGTTTCAGCTTCTTGGTAACATATTGAGGACAAAGCGGTCAAAGGTGAACATGACGACGTTGAACCAGACAGAGCAATCTTTGGACACACACATGAGGAAAAAGATAATCCTGCAGATTGGATAGATATCCAGAAAGGATCAGGGGAGTAGAAGCTGATCCGTTCTCTCAGTATGACTGCAGTGACGACAGCAAATATATCGGCAGCTGCCATGGCACCAGGTAGCGAGTGGTGCAGGTGGGAGAGGGCGCACTTTCCTCGGGACAAGATCACAATCGCCACCAGATGCACTAACAGAATGCCACAGTAAAAAGGGCAAGTGTTATTTTCATTGCCGTATGCCCACGATATGGAACAAAGAAAATTCTTACTTGCAGTAGTAATACATGTAACATGTGTAGGAAGGACTACAAATGGTAGTTTTAAACCGATAGACACAAAAAGCTGTTAGTAACTCGGCCGCAATGGCAGCATCTCTGGAGGGAAGGAATAGGTGACGTTTTTCGTGAGTTTCTGAGACCCTTCTTCAGGCCCGGTTAGGGACCCTTCTTCAGGCCGGAAACGAGAGATATAGACGATGATGTAGAGATAAAGAACATGAATGAAACATTTTGCAAAACAATTAACGATGATAAAGGAAACAGGATTGTTAGATTTGTTGGGGAGAAAACGAGAAGAAGCTGGTGCGACGTGGGTGGGGGAGATATCTGAACGAGGGGACAATAGATAATAGACAATAGGTGCAGGGAGTAAGGCCATTCGGACCCTCGAGCCAGCACCACCATTCAATGGTAATCATGGCTGATCATCCACAATCAGTAACCCGTTCCTGCCTTCTCCCATATCCCTTGACTGCTCTACCATTAGAGCTCTGTCTAGCTCTCTCTAGAAAAGCATCCGGAGAACTAGCCTCCACCGTCATCTGAGGCAGAAAAATCCACAGACTCACAACTGTTTTCAACACTCTGTGGTGAAAAACGTTTTTCCTCATCTCCGTTGTAAATGGCTACCCCTTAATTACTAATGTCGGGGTTACTTGAAGTTAGAAAAAATCAAAAACTCTTACCCCTGGGGTCCTAATCTGCTCAAACGAAATATGAGATGCTGTTTCCTCCAATTTGCGTTTTAACCTCTCTCTGACAGTGGTGGAGGAGGGAACAGAAAGGTCTCTGTGGGAATGGGAAGGAGGATTAAAGTGTTTAGCAACCCGGAGAACAGGGAGGTTCAGGCGGACTGAGCAATGTAGTTCAATGAAACGAGCACCCCTTCTACATTTGGTCTCGCCGATGTATGAGTCCGACAATCTTTGATAAATAGATACAGTAGATGAGGTTGGAGGAGGTGCAAGAGAACCTCTGCCTAACCTGAAGGGACTGTCGGGGGTTCCTGGACAGAGTCGAGGGAGGAGGTTTAGTGCCAGGTGTGCATCTTCTGTGGTTGCTGGGGAGGGAATGGTTTGGAGTGGAAGGTTTGAGATATTTATGAATATATAAAGAACATGGTACATCATGTTTGTTATGTATATGTAACAGATATATATGTATATATACATATACACATATACGTGTATGCGTACATATGTATATGGCACATTGAAGCACAACATGGGAAAGGAAGAAAGCTCCACTTGGGGACAAAGTGTTCGATGTAAAGGGAGCAGAGCGGTGAAAATAAAACTGCATATATAATGTGACATTACTTCTTCTTGCAAATGAAAACATAAACAAATAATCATTCGATCTCGAAGCCAACCGGGTGTTTGAGCAGTCAGGTTGTTGTCTCTCCTGCGTCAATGTCTGCCAGGCCCTGAACTCCATTTGGTGTGGTTGGTAGAGTGGGCACCCAGAGATGATATGGTTGGCTGTCTGTTGTTCTGCTCCGCATTCACATAGGCTGGGCTCTGGCGGAGCCCCCATCTCTACACGCTGGCATTGAAACGCCCAACCCCATTACCAAGTCTGTTGAACTTCACTCGTGCTCCTCTGGGGAGGTCAGACATTTCAATAGTGCTTTATAGTCACAGGTGCAAACTCACAGTTTTTTTTTCCTTACACAAAGTCCAGTAAAGTACTGCCATACCCAAGCACAATCCTTGATTAGCAAATTGTCCAGAAATAGTCCACTGAGCGCGCATACAAGAGGTGTCCTGTTCGGCACCATTGTCATAGTTCAGTTCGTGCTCTAGGTCTTATACACGGCTCCTGATCCAGGCGAGCCCCCAGGCCCCAGCCATCGCCTTCCTTGGACATGTAGATGGACCATCATCCCACCGATGTCCCTCTCCTCGCCCTTTGTTCTCTGAGCCGGGGCGTGGTTGGCCAGACCACGGTCCACTCCGACCGGCCATGCTCCTCACCCGTCGTTGTTGCCGGCTCCATCCTCCCGGTGTCTGGTCTTCGGCTCGGCATCTGTCCCTCCTACAGGTGACGGGCGGCTGGAAGCTTCTGCTACGCGGTCCGCTGGACGCTGATGTGGATTTTTCACAAAGTTCACTTAGCAAGGGCCATTGAAAGGCAAAATAGGTCATCCTTGAAATAATTAGCATGCAAACAGCATTTCCGGAACGTGAGGTCGTGCCATGGTGATATTTTTACAGTAGGGAGAACCTTGGTCAGAAGGAGCTGATTGAACATGCCTGACGCTGGGGCTCAAACTCTAAACATTAATTCCAGTTCTCCTTGCCCAGAAGCAACCCCCAACTGTTGCTTATTTCCAACACTTTCCGTTTTTGTTTCATATATTCCATACCAGTGTTTATTTGCTTATCTATTGTTGTGTTTGTTTCATTTACAGAAGAGATCGGCCTCAGTCGCAGAAACTTCAAAGCCATACAGATGAAAGGAATAGCGATCACTGCAGAGACAGTCGGCGAAGTGTTGTGTACATTTTATTGATGGTCCGCTCGCCTTGTGGTGTATTTGGGAAGCGTGCAGAACAGATCAGCCAGAATGCTGCCTCCATTAGAGGGTAATGATTGTAAGGTTGGGCAAAGTGGGGTTGTTTTCTGTGGAGAGTCGGAGAAGAGAGGAGTGGCGATACATATATATACAATTATTAGAGGCATAGATAAGCTGGAGCATCAGTACCTTTCTCCTAGGGTTAAAATGTGAAAAACCCGACCACACAGTTTCAGGATGAGAGGGGAGGAGTTGAACAGAGATGTGCGTGCCGTGTATATTACACCGAGTCGGGGTGCAGTCTTTGGCACTAGCTCACAGGGGTGGTGGTGGAAGCAGCTGCGAGAGTTGCGTTCAGAAGCTTTTAGATTGTAACATGGATACACAAGGAATAGATGGACATGGACTATATGCAGGCACGGGAGATGATGGCATCGTGCTTGGCACATACATTGTGGGCCTATGGGCCTGTCCTATGCTGTACTGTGCTCTATAGTCTATGTTGTTGTTAGCGCCCGGCTAGATTAAGCTAACGCGTACCTCACACATTGTTCTAGTAAAGTCACTCACAGATCCAGGCTTATTTTTCGTCGCTCTAGGCTCGTAACGTATAGAAGAAAGTGCAGTCATCAAACATTGGTCTTAGCGGGCACCTGGGAGAGCTGACAGAGGGACGACAACGCATTGCACACCATCAGCCGTCTCAATCAGCAACTAATCCTCCGACATTTTCACCACCTCCAATGGGATCATTGGCTTAAAACAATCCTGTTTCTGTTGATTATCCTTGAGATGTTTCTACAACTTGATTGCAGTCCACCAGTGGTAAATTAAGTTAATTGGACATGATTTGGAAAGGCACACACCTGTCTATATGAGGTCCCAGAGTTGACAGCAAATGTCAGAGCAACAACCACAAAGGAATTGTCTGCAGAACCTCCCGAGACAGGACTGTGTCGAGAGACACAGATTCTCGGGGAAGGTTATAAAAACAAAAGTCTGCAGTATTGCAGGTCCCGAAGAGCACAGTGGCCTCCGTCATTCATAAATGGAAAAACTTTGGACTCTTCATAGAGATGGCCGCCTGGCCAAAGTGAGCTATTCGGGGAGAAGGGAATTGGTCAGGGAGGTGACCAAGAACCCGATGGTCACAACTGAAGGAGCTCCAAAGTTCCTCTGTGGAGATGGGAGAACCTTCCAGAAGGCAAATTATATCTGCAGCGCTCCACCAATCAGGGCTGTATGGTAGAGTGGCCACTCCTCAGTAAAAGGTACATGACAGCCCGCTTGGAGTTTGCCAAAAGGCATGAGAAACACGATTCTCTGTTATGATGAAACCAAGATTGAACTCTTGGCCTGAATGTCAAGCGTCACGTCTGGAGGAAAAATACCAGGCAACACGCTCATCGCCTGGCCAATACACACCTACGTTGAAGCATGGTGGTAGCAGCATCATGCTGTGGGGATGATCAAAAACTTTCAGCGGAAGGAACGTGGGAGACTGGTCAGGATCAAGGGAAAGCTGAACAGAGCAAAGTACAGAGATCATTGATGAAAACCTGCTCCAGAGCGTTTGGACCTCAGACTGAGTTGGATGAAGTTAGTGTGGACGTTTAAAGGGAGGTGTGAGAGGTTGTAGGTTGTAAGGAGGTTGTGGTTGATGAGGTGTTGGTGTGGTGGTAGTGGTGTTAGAAGGTTTACCTTGCAACAGGACAACAACCCTAAGCACACAACCAAGACAGTGCAGGAGTGGCTTTGTGACAAATCTGTGAATGTCCTCGAGTGGCCAAGCCAGAGTCCGGTCGCTCCCCATCCAGCCTGACAGAGCTTGAGAGGATCTGCAGTGAAGAGTGGGAGAAATTACCCAAATACAGGTGTGCCAAGCTTGTAGCATCATCCCCAAGAAGACTTGAGGCTGTAATCTCTGCCAAAGGTGCCTCAACAAAGTACAGAGTAAATGGTTTGAATACTTATGTAAATGTGATATTTCAGTTATTTATTTTTAATTATTTTGCAAAAATTTCTAAAACACCTGTTTTTTGCTTTTTTATTATGGGGTATTATGTGTAGATTGATGATAAAAAAAAAGTAATTTAATGAATTTTAGAACAAAGCCGTAACGTACCCAAAATGTGGAAAAAGTGAAGGGACTGAATACTTTCTGAATGTGAAACTGTGTGTGTGACAGGAATGATTATGTTAGTTTGAGTGGGTGAGAAATAATGACTTAGATTAGAGGCTTTTAGCTATAAAGATATACACCAAAACGCTGGAGTGACAGCGGGAACAGGCAGCATCTCTGGTGGAGAAGGAATGGGTGACATAGCTGGTCGAGACTTCTTCAGATTTCGAAACGTCTCCCATTCCTTTTTCTCCAGAGATTGCTGCCTGTCCCATTGAGTTACACCAGCTTTTTGTGTCTATCTTTGATTTAAACCATCATCTGCAGTTCCTTCTTACACACAGCTATAAAGAGAGATTACCCCATCAGTACCCAAGAATCAGTACCCCATTCTGGCTTTTCCCCAATATCCGTGATTCCCTCAGCCCTAAGAGCTACATCTAAATCTCTCTTGAACATATCGAGTGGATTGGCCTCCACTGCCTTCTGTGGCAGAGAATTCCACAGATTCACAACTCTCTGGGTGAAAATGTTTAACGTGCTAAATGGCCTACCCCTCATTCTTCAATTGTGACCCCTGGTTCTGGACTCTGCTAACATCTGAAACATTTTTTCAGCATCTACCCTGTCCAATCCTCTAAGAATGTTTTATGTTTCCATAAGCACTTCTCTCATCCTTCTAAATGCCAGCGAATAAAAGCCCAGTCGTCCCATTCTTTCATCATACGTCAGTCCCGCCATCCCAGGATTTAACCTGGTGTACCGACGCTGCACTCCCTCAATAGCAATAGTGTCCTTCCTCAAATGAGGAGACCAAAATTGACCCAATTCTGTATTGTTCCATGTTCCAAAACATAACACACAGCAGTCCCCCCCCCCCCCAGTCCCTAGGCGGGAAATCCTGGGGGGATGGTGGGTGTCGGGGGGAAATACTAAAACATCTGCTTTCCGAGAGGCAGTGGAGTGGCTGTGTCCACTTAAGTGCTTGTTAAATGTTTCTATTAACATCGTATTAACACGAGGTGTCACCAATTGTGTTTTGACCTTCACGTATTACTGAAGGTATTCACGGATAATTTCTTAATGGTGTCTGATGTGGTTACAATATTCATTTGAACTAATTGGACATATTTGTGGATGGGAAAGATTTAAACATTATTAAAAGATTTAAACAGGTCAGGTCATTAAGGACTCCGGTCGAACGGGTTTCCTGGCTGGCTTGCAGGTAAGTTCCTCATTCACAGTCACTCGCATTATTTAGTATGTTTTTGCCATTTATCTCTATCCCCCTCCAAGGTTGGGTCTTCTGTTTGCCTTTATTTCCTTCAGTTTTATTTGTTTTGACAGCAATAGATATTCCAGTTTACAGTTCACCCTGTTCTCAATAGCTTGTACATTTGACAATAGTCTGCTGGGGCGTGGGACCAGAAACCTGGTCTTTTCACTCTCAACTGCAGACTCATGTTTCCCACTCTTGCACAGAGGATGGCACCCGGTGGGGCCTGGGTGGGGCAGCGAGTCGGCCCCTCCATCGGGCAAGTGGTTGCATTTGGGGTCCGGGAGCCGGAGAGCTTCGTCGGAAGCCTCGTAAGGTCGGGCCTCCTCTCTGGTCTGGCGTCAGCAACTGGGTCACGTCCAGAGATCGGTTTGGACGATGCCTCGACTTCACCTGGACCTACACTGGGTCGGGCCCGGTGGTCCAATGGGGCCCGGTGGTCTGGTCGGTCGGGTCTGCAGCTCAGCGAGGACAGCTTTACGAGGCCGAGGTGTTCTGGAGTGATGAGTGTGTCAGTCCTGGGGGCGCAGCATCGTCAGAGCTGTAGGAACGTTTAAAGGAAAAAATGACAAGAGCATTTAGATACTGTGCTGCACGTTACAGGTAAAAAAACAGATTTAAAGGAGTAGAGCAGACATCCCGTGTATCGGATTGGGAAAGGTTTAAGGTGTTTAGGGAACTTAGGGAGTTAGGAAGAGAGTTAAGGAAAAGGACGCCAAAGGTAACAATCTCAGCGATTACTGCCTGTGCCGTGACAGTGAGAGTAGGAATGGAGCAAGGTGGAGGATAAATGCGTGGCTGTAGGACTGGTGCAGAGGGCAGGGATTCAAGTTTCTGGATCATTGGAACATCTTTTGGGGAAGGAGTGACATGTATAAAAATTAGGACGGGTTGAACCCGAGGGGAACCAGTATCCTGGTGGGAAAATTTGCAAAGGCTACTGGCGAGACTTTAAACTAGAATGGTTGTGGGGAGGGATTCAAACAAAGAAAGCTAGTAGACAGTGTCGGAGGCAGGAGGCAGAGAAGGGAAGCAATCAGACCCAACATGTAGGGGGGAAAGAAGAAAAAATAATAAACAGAGAAGAGGTGGTGGGTTTCTTAAATGTGTTAGCAGAGAGAAAGAGTGGTATACAATGAGGATAGAAGCAATTGGTAGCAAGGTGAAAAGTAAGAGTGGCAGGCAGACAAATCCAGGGCAAAAATCAAAAGGGCCACTTTTCAACTGAAGGCTTTGTGTCTCAATGCGAGGAGCATTCGTAATAAGGTGGATGAGTTGAAGGTTCAGATAGCTATTAATGACTATGATGTAGTTGGGATCACGGAGACATGGCTCCAGGGTGACCAAGGCTGGGAGCTGAACATCCAGGGATATTCAATATTCAGGGGAATAGACAGAAAGGTTAAGGACGGGCGCGGAGGGGGGGGGGTTAGCATTGCTGGTTAGAGAGGAGATTAATGCAATAGAAAGGAAGGACATTAGCTTGGAGGATGTGGAATCGATATGGGTAGAGCTGAGAAACACTAAGGGACATAAAACACTAGTGGGAGTTGTGTACAGGCCACCTAACAGTAGTAGTAGAGTTGGGGATGGCATCAAACAGGAGATTATAAATGTGTGCAACAAAGGTAAAACAGTTATAATGGGTGGCTTCAATCTACATTATAGATTGGGTGATCAAAAATTGGCAGGGGTGCTCAGAAGAGGATTTCTTGGAATGTATGCGGGATAGTTTTCTAAACCAACATGTAGAGGAAACCAACGAGAGAGCAGGCTATTCTAGACCTGGAATGAGTAATGTGGAAGGGTTAGTTAGCAGCCTTGTTGTGGCGTGGCCCCTGGGCAAGAGTGACCATAATATGGTTGAGTTCTTCATTTAGGATGGAGAGTGACATAATTAATTCAGGTAAACCCACAAGGGTTCTGAACTTAACCTTTGAAGGTATGAGACGCGAATTGGCCAAGAATAGACTGGCAATTGATTCTTAAAGGGTTGACAGTGGATGTGCAATGGAAGACATTTAAAGACCTGCATGGATGAACTACAACATTGTTCTTTCCCAGTTTGGCAAAAGAATAAATCATGGAAGGTAGTACATCCATGGATAATCAGGGATAGTTTCAAAACAAAAGACGAAGCATACAAATTAGCCAGAAAAAAGCAACCTTACCAGAGGATGGGAGAGGAGGACAAAGGGCTTAATTAGGAAAGGAAAATAGATTATGAAAGAAAACTGGCGGGAACATAAAAAAAGGATGCAAACCTTTTTATAGATATGTGAAGAGAAAAAGGATTACTTAAAACAAATGTAGGGTCCCTTGCAGTCAGAAACAGTTGATTTGATCATGGGGAAACAAGGACATGGCACGACCAATTTGAATATCTACTTTGGTTCTGTCTTCACTAAGGAAGCAAAAATAATTTGCCGGAAATTAGTAGGGGATCGCGGGTCAAATGAGATGGGTGGATGATGTGAAATCCAGGTTAGCCGGAAAATGGTGTTGGGTACATTGAATGGATTAAAGGCCGATAAATCCCCAGGGCCAGATAGGCTGCATCCCAGGGTACTTAAGGAAGTAGTAGCCCCAGAAATAGCAGATGCCTTAGTGATAATTTTTCAAAACTCTTTAGATTCTGGAGTAGTTCCTGTGGGATTGGAGGGTAGCTAATGTAACCCCACTTTTTAAAAAGGGAGGGGAGAGATAAAAAGGGGAATTACAGACCAGTTTGTCTAAAACATCGGTAGTGGGGAAACTGCTGTAGTCAATTATTAAAGATGGGATAGCAGTGCATTTGGAAAGTGGTGAAATCATTTGGACAAGTCAGCATGGATTTTACGAAGGGTAAATCATGTCTGACGAATCTTATTGTATTTTTTAGAGGATGTAACTAGAGAGTGGATAAGGAGAAGCAGTGGATGTGTTGTATCTGGACTTTCAGAAGGCTTTCGACAAGGTCCCACACAAGAGATTGGTATACAAAGTTAAAGCACACGGTATTGGTGGTTTCAGTATTAACCATATAAACCATATAACAATTACAGCACGGAAACAGGCCCTCTCGGCCCTTCCAGTCCATGCCGACCATTTGTTTTCCCCTAGTCCCATCTACCTGCACTCAGACCATACCCCTCCATTCCCTTCACGTCCATATACCTATCCACTTTACTTTTAAATAAAAGTATTGATGTGGATAGAGAACTGGCTGGCAGACAGGAAGCAAAGAGTAGGGGGCGGTAAGTGAACGGGTCCTTTTCAGGATGGCAGACAGTGACAAGTGGGGTGCCGCAAGGCTCAGTGCTGGGACCCCAGCTATTTACAATTTACATTAATGATTTGGACGAGGGAATTAAATGCAACATTTCGAAGTTTGCGGATGACACGAAGCTGGGAGGCAGTGTTAGCTGTGAGGAGGATGCTAGGAGGCTGCAGGATGACTTGGATAGACTGGGTGAGTGGGCAAATGCATGGCAGATGCAGTATAATGTGGATAAATGTGAGGGTATTTTATCCACTTTGGTGGCAAAGCAGGAGGAGGTAGACTATTAATTTGAATGGTGACGATTAGGAAAAGGGGAGAGCTTGCAGCAAGACCTGGGTGTCATGGTACACCAGTCATTGAAAGTTAGGCATGCAGGTGCAGCAGGGCTGTGAAGAAAGCGAATGGTATGCAAACTTGGCATTTTGTACATAGCAAAAAGGATTTGAGTACAAGAGCAGGGAGGTTCTACTGCAGTTGTACAGGGTCTTGGTGAGGCCACACCTGGAGTATTGCATACAGTTTTGGTCTCCTAATCTGAGGAAAGACCCCCCCCCCCCCCCCCCCTTCTTGCCATAGAGGGAGTACAGAGAAGGTTCACCAGACTGATTCCTGGGATGGCACGAACTTCCATATGAAAGAAAAGACTGGATAGACTTGGCTTGTACTCGCTGGACATTTGGAAGATTGAGGGTGATCTCATAGAGACTTACAAAATTTTTAAAGGGTTGGACAGGCTAGATGCAGTAAGAGTAAGATTGTTCCCGATGTTGGGGAAATCCAGGACAAAGGGGTCACAGTTTAAGGATAAGGGGGAAGTCTTTTAGGACCGAAATGAGAAAATCGTTTTTCACACAGAGAGTGGTGAATCTTGTTGGAATTCTCTGCCACAGAGGGTAGTTGAGGCCAGTTCGTTGGCCATATTTACAGAGGGAGTTGGATGTGGCCCTTGTGGCTGCTAAGGGATCAGGGGGGTATGGAGAGAAGGTAGGTACGGGATACTGAGTTGGATGATCAGCCATGATCATATTGAATGGCGGTGCAGGGATCGAAGGGCCGAATGGCCTGCTCCTGCACCTAATTTCTATGTTTCTAAACACTGGAATGATTTAGGAAAAAATTAAAAGGATAGAACACCTTTACAAGAAAGGAAAATTTCTTTCATTTCAAGAGTTACAGGATACTTTATGGATTGGCAGTCAAATAAAACAATATTTAGGGGGGGTTTTTATTTACAAATTAGAAACTATATTATAGTCAAATACGTAAGACTATAAAAATAGAAAACCAGGATTATTAGATGAATTGTTTAATAAACACCCAAATACAGAAAAAAAATTAATAGCGTATATATATAATACTATTTTGGATATGGAAATCCAACTTCGGAAAAAATATATCAACCAACATGGGAAAATGAAATAGGTTTATCTATAACGAAGGAAACTTTGGGAAGAAAGCCTACAATGTATACATCGCTGCCCCTCATTAAATGCTAGACATTCTTCCAGATTGTGATACAATTTAAGGTATTACATCAGATTACATTATTCAACCCCCCCTCCAACCCCCCCCACCTAATTAATAGAATATTCTTCTAACATTTCTCCTATTTGTGATAAATGTCAGAACTTGGAAGCTAATTTAACGTATAGTTTTGTAACATGTATAAACTTAATTATTATCGGACAGAAATCTTATAGAGTTATCTCTGAAGTTCTTAAAATTAAACTGGACCCAGATCCAAAATTAATATTGTATATTAGGAGTCGTTCCGATGCAAATCTAATATTAATAGTACACCCCAAATATTGAGGATTTTGTATCTTGGATTACTGTTTGATAATAGGGAAAAAATTAATATTGAAATTTTGGAGGGAACATTATCCCCCACAATTAAAATGTGGGGGACATTGGAAATGTTGGAGACGTTGCATTTGGAAAGAATCAGATTTGTCCTAATGGACAAATTCGAACTTCTGTGAACAGATATGGTCTCCATATACCTCCATTTGAAGGGGTAGCTGTTCTTGGCATCACAACTCAATGGGTACCCGGCCAGGATCAGATGAAAATAACTTTCTGTTTTTCTTTTTGATTTGTATTACATGTCTCTATTGATATTGTTATTTGAAATTGTGTTATTCACTATTAAGATGTATACTATAATCTCTCTTTTTTAAAATATATATATAATACTTTGTTTTAATTAATAACATATAACAAGAATATATAATATTTTTTTTTTCTTCTCTCTTCTCTTTCTATATAATCAAAAATTATTATTTAATCACTATTTTATCTTATTGATTAAAATCTATTCTTTTCTTTTTTACTTTCTAAAAAAAAAAATAGGTTTATAAGAATTACTTGTTACATTCGTATACTTATTGAAATAAGTTGGTTGTGCATTTGAATAGTTGTTATACCGTTGTTATGATGGATTACTTCTAATAAAAATATTATTACAGAGTGGTGAGTCTCTGGAATTCTATGCCACAGAAGGTAGTTGAGGCCAGTTCATTGGCTATATTTAAGAGGGAGTTATATGTGGTCCTTGTGGCTAAAGGGATCAGGGGGTATGGAGAGAAGGCAGGTACAGGATACTGAGTTGGATGATCAGCCATGATCATATTGAATGGCAGTGCAGGCTCCGAATGGCCTACTCCTGCACCTATTTTCTAAGTTTCTATGTTTAGAAGGAGAGCAACCCAGGGGACGCAGGGACATGGAACTCGCTTACATGGGGCATGTTGGTCGGCATGGTCGATGTGACCAAAGCGCTTCTTTCATTGCTGCATGGACCCAATGACTCCATGTCCTTCATCCATCGGGGAACTGAGTGCAGAGGTCGGGACCTGATCTTACAGATGGACCTGAACATTGGTGATGCCGCCGTGGAATATTGTCACTTATCCAGCCTGCTGTAGGAAAGATACCGTGAAGATGCAGAGACAAGTTCCGGGCACATGGCCAGCACGGGGGCGCCTGAGGTTGGCGGGGCCCGGACTTTGTTCCTCGGAACGCAGGAGGCTGAGGATCTTAGAGAGGTGTAGATCTGATCTTATGGAGGTGTATATTATCATGAGGTGAACAGATAAGGTGAATGCAAAGAACATTTTCTCCAGTGAGGGGAATCAACTACAGGAGGACATTGGTTTAAGGTGAGAGGGGGAATTAATTTATAGGGGTTTGAGAGACAACATTTTCACACAGAGGTTTGACAGGTTTGTGCTGGATGAAATGGTAGAGGAGGGTGCAATTACAGCGTTTAAAATACATTTGGACATTGGGCCGTGTTTGTAATATATTTAACACAAGAGTATGGAGAGAGGATGGAAACATACATCTGTCCCTACTCTTAAAATGTGGATTACAAACATGTCTGAGACGCTGCATCTTGAAATATTAGACTTGTCTTAATAGAAAAACCAGAGCAGTTTTTGACGACATGGACACCATTCATTGATTTATTCCAAGGATAGTATGGTGCAACACAATTTTGGAGTTAAATCTAATTACAGGTTGGTTGTTAGGTGAGGAGGGATGCGAAGCAGGTTGAATATAGGAGTAGGGAAGTAATGTTAAAATTGTACAAGGCATTGGTAAGACCAATTCTGGAGTATGGTGTACAATTTTGGTCGCCTAGTTATAGGAAGGATGTCAACAAAATAGAGAGAGTACAGAGGAGATTTACTAGAATGTTGCCAGGGTTCCAGCAACTATGTTACAGAGAAAGGTTGAACAAGTTAGGTTTTTATTCTTTGGAGCGCAGAAGGTTAAGGGGGGACTTGATTGAGGTCTTTAAAATGATGAAAGGGATAGACAGAGTTGGACGTGGATACGTTTTTCCCATTGAGGGTAGGGAGATTCAAACAAGAGGGCATGACATGAGAATTAAGGGACAGAGGTTTCGGATAACGTGAGGGGGAACTTCTTTACTCAGAGGGTGGTGGCTGTGTGGAATCAGCTTCCAGCAGAAGTGTGTGGAGGCAGGATCGATTTTTAACATTTAAGAGTTAAAAGTGGATAGGTATATGGACGTGAAGGGAATGGAGGGGTATGGTCCTGAGTGCAGGTAGATGGGACTAGGGGAAAACAAATGGTCGGCACGGACTGGAAGGGCCGAGAGGGCCTCTGTTTTCCGTGCTGTAATTGTTATATGGGTTATATGGTTATATCATAACCGTTTTGTTTTTCTTTCTGTTTTTGTCTTTTTTACTTCTCTACGTCTGCCTTTTTATTTTACTTACTCTTTGGCTACACCACGTTGGTAGTCTAGCGGTTCTTTCCTTGCACATTTCACTTTGTCTCTCTTTTCCTTTTTTCTCTCTTCTTTTTCTCCTAACTATAGCTAAAAATCAAAATTGTATGATGTTATATGCCGCTGGTTATATTTTTGTACACTTGCTTCTAGTAAATTTTTTAAAAAGTCACCTGATGAGCGGAGGGTACTGAGTAAGATGGCCAAAAATCAACAGCCGTAAGTGATAGCATTTTATCAAAAAAAATCAATATACAGTGCAAACAGGAAGTTATCAAGTTACCACCACCAAAGTCAAAGTCAAAGTCAAAAAGAGTTTATTGTCATGTGTCCCTGACAGGACATGAAATTCTTTCTTTGCCCATAGCACAACAGAACATAGTAAGGCATTGACTACAGTTTATATATTTAAATACACACATTAATTAATAAATTAATAAAGTGCAAATAACAGATGGAGAGGTATTAATGTTCAGAGTTTTGTCCGAGCCAGGTTTAATAGCCTGATGGCGGTGGGGAAGTAGCTATTCCTGAACCGGGGTTGTTGCAGTTCTCAGGCTCCTGTACCTTCTACCCGAAGGTAGCAGGAGATGAGTGTATGGCCAGGGTGGTGTGGGTCCTTGGATGTGCTGCCAGCCTTTTTGAGGCAATGGCTGTGGTAGATCCCCTCGATGGAAGGAAGGTCAGAGCCGATGATGGACTGGGCAGTGTTTACTACTTTTTGTAGTCTTTTCCTCTCCAGGGCGCTTCAAGTTAGCCGAACCAAGCCATGATGCAACCAATCAGCAAGCTTCTCTACTGTGCACCTGTAGAAGTTAGAGAGAGTCCTCCTTGACATACCGACTCTCCGTAATCTTCTCAGGAAGTAGAGGCGCTGATGAGCTTTCTTAATAATTGGCATCTGTGTTCTCGGACCAGGAAAGATCTTCACAGATGTGCACGCCCAGGAATTTGAAGCTCTTGACGCTTTCAACCATCGACCCGTTGATATAAACAGGACTGTGGGTCCCCATCCTACCCCTTCCAAAGTCCACAATCAGTTCCTTGGTTTTGCTGGTGTTGAGGGCCAGGTTACTGTGCTGGCACCATATGGACAGTCACTCGAACTCTCTTCTGTACTTCGACTCATCCCCATCAGTGATACGTCCCACTACAGTGGTGTTGTCAGCAAACTTGATGATAGAGTTCGCACTGTGACCGGCTACGCAGTCATGAGTATAGAGTGAGTACAGCAGGGGGCTGAGCACGCAGCCTTGAGGTGCTCCCGTGCTGATTGTTATCGAGTCTGACACATTTCCACCAATACGAACAGTCTGTGGTCTGTGAATGAGGAAGTCGAGGATCCAATTGCAGAGGGATGCGCAGAGACCCAGTTCTGCGAGTTTGGTAAACCAGCTTGGAGGGGATGATTGTGTTAAATGCCGAGCTGTAGTCAATGAATAACAGCCTGACATTTATGAGTTTTTGTTGTCCAAGTGGTCCAGAGCGGAGTGGATGGGCCAGCGAGATCGCGTCCACCTTTGATCTGTTGTGGCGGTAAGCGAACTGCAGTGGGTCCAGGTTTTTGTCAAGTTAGGAGTTGATTTGCGCCATGATCAACCTCTCGAAGGCACTTCATCACCACCAGGCGTTAGTGCCACAGGTCGATAGTCCATTGAGGCCTAGTCATAGTCATTTGGGACTAGGGGGAAAGCAAATGGTCGGCACGGACTGGAAGGGCCGAGAGGGCCTGTTTCCGTGCTGTAATTGTTATATGGTTATATGGTTATATGGAGGCACATCACCTTTGCTCTTCTTGGGCACCGGTATTATTGATGCCCTTTTGAGGCATGGGTGGGAACCTCAGACCTCAGAAGTGACAGGTTGAAAATGTCCGTAAAAAAATCCAGCCAGTTTGGTCCGCACAGGTTTTTAAAACACGACCAGGTATGCCATCAGGTCCAGGGACACTTTTCGAGGGTTCACCCCTCTGAAGGATTTCCTGACGTCGGCCCTCTGTGACTGAGGACTGAAATACCATCACAGCGAAATGGGGGCTGGGAAGGCACATCGGTGTTCTCCCTATCAAAGCGTGCGTAAAATGCATTGAGCTCATCAGGGAGTGATGTATCGCCGACATCCGAGCTGCCTCCTGGTTTCGCCTTGTAGGAGGTGATTGCATTCAGTCCCTGGCCACAGCTGTCCGAACATCCTGTCTCATACTCCTCCAGTTTGGAGCAGTGAACTCCTTTTGGCCTTTTTGATGGGCCTTATCACCCAGGTCGTAATCCCCTGGAATTTGTGTTAGACCACTGTTTGCATCAGGACACATGAATGAGCGAGCCGGTTAGGTCTGGTCTTACACTTCTTGCGACTAAGAGTGCAGATTCTCAGGAGTTATTAAACATAAACCATATAAACATTACGGCGGCACGGAAACAGGCCCTCTCGGCCCTACTGTCCGTGCGACCATTGGGTTTTCCCCTAGTCCCATCTACCTGCACTCAGGACCATACATCCTCCATTCCCTTCACGTCCATATTCCTATCCACTTTACTTTTAAATGTTAAAATCGATCCTGCCTCCACCACTTCTGTTGGACAGCTCATTCCACTCAGCCACCACCCTCTGAGTAAAGAAGTTCCCCCTCACGTTACCCCTAAACTTCTGTCCCTTAATTCTTCAATGTCATACCCTCTCGTTTGAAATCTTCCCTACCCTCAATGGTCGGAAAAAAACTTATCCACTATATATAGCTACTTTACTTTTTCCCCTTAACTCACAGAGTTCAATATCCTTTCCTTGGTGAATACCGAAGAAAATAAATTGTTCAATATCTCCCCCATCTCTTTTGGCTCTGGGCAGATAGCTGTCCATTCTGGTTTCTCTAATGGTCCCTCATTATCCTTTTGCTATTATATATAGCTGAAGAAAAAAGAAACCCTTTGGATTTACAATCACCTTTTATGCCAAAAGCAACCTCATATCTTCCTTCTTTTAGCTTTCCTAATTTCTTTCTTAAGATTCTTTTTACATTCTTTATAACTCCTCTAGCACCTCATTTACTCCATGCCTTCCTATAATTATTGTAGGTGATAATCTCTCTTTTTTTCAAAACATGTCCAATTTCCCTTGTAAAACCATGGCTCTTTCCATTTTTTACTATTTCCTCTCAAACCTAAACAGGGGACATAAAGATTCTGTACTTCTTACCAATTTCCCCCTTTAAATGTCCTCCATTTCTCATGAAACAAAGTGTCCTCAATTCACTCCTTTAAAATCCTTACGCATTCCTCAGTTAGCCTTTTCCAATCAATATCTCCCCCCCACCCTTAGGTCCAGTTCTGACTCTCCATAATTTATATTGAAACTAATGCATTGTGATCACTAGTCCCGAAGTGCTCACCAACACATACCTCCGTTCACCTGACCTGCCTTATTTCTAACAGGGGAGGTCCAGCAACTGCCCCCTTCTCATGGTCGATACCTCTATGTACTGCTGCAAAAAACTAATCCTGCACACATTTTACAAACTCCAAACCATCCAAGCCCACCTTACAGAATGAGTTTCCCAGTCTATTTTTGGAAAAATTGAAATCTCCCACAATCACTACCTTGTGGCTTACTACTAATATCTGCTATCTCTCGCTTACATATTTGCTCTTCCAATTCTAGCTCCCCATTTGGCGGTCTTATATAATACACCCTTAAAAAGGTTGGCTACACCAGTTCCCACTTCTCGTTCCCACCCAAATAGCCTCCCTAGACGAGCCCTCTAATCTATCTTCCTGCCAAAGCACCGCTGTAATATCTTCTCTGACAAGCAATGCAACAACCTCCCGCTCTGGTCCCTCCAATTCTATCACACCTGAAGCTAACAACATCCTGGAATATTTAGTTTCAAATCACAGCCCACCTGCAAACCATGTTTCACTGATTGCCAAACATCATATTTCCAGGTGTCAAATCCAGGCTCTAAGTTCATCCACCCTTACTTACAATGCTCCTAGCATTTTACTTCGGAGTCACGTGAGGTGACTACCGTGAATAGAAGGCCCCGTTACAGCAGTTGGTGCGTCATGGACATCAGACGCGTGGTGCAGTCGGGGACGGTTGGAGCAGGCAAGCGTCCTCCGAGCGGTAAGTTTTAAAAACAGTTACACGAAGGAGCTGGGAGGAAATTCCAGCGGGGGCAGCAGCATTTAAGGATGCGAAAGGGAAGATGGGGCGGACGATTTTCGGGTCGAGACCCTTCTTCAGACTTCACCCTCCATTCTCCGGCATCTGCAGTTTTCGTTAACAGGTTTAAACCGGAGGTAATGTTTGTTGAGAATTTACTTTACCCACAGGTCATTTTCTGCGACGGTTGGGAGGTAAGATATGTTGCCAGAAAGTGAAGAAGGTGGTCGGCGAAGCGCTCGGGGGTAGGAAAAGGGAGAGTGACCAGCGACGGACGTGTTGACGGATGGAGGCCCGTTCTGGTACACCTGGTTCGGTGCTGGCTACACAGCAGGGGTTTGCGGGACCCACTGCCGGGGGGCAGTGGAGGCTTGCACAGTAGGGTGGAAGGCCACTGGCAAGTCTCTGTTTGGCCCGTAGATGAGTCGGGCCTGGAGGTTATACCCTCCATAGGAGAAGTTTCCGTTTGCTCACGGCTTCTCCCCACGTCGGAGATTCTATTACAAAAGAATGCTTTCGACATGGACCAGCTTCCGTGCGGGGAGGAGTGGTGCCCAATGCCAGGCTGATGGAGAGCTTGTGCTAGGCAGCACCTGTGTCAGGGCTGCAGAACTATCCTGCCTGGTGAGGGAGGGATGTTCCAGGCCTCCGTGAGGATGGAGGTGGTGCCCATGCCAGGTGATGTGGAGAAGGCTTGTGCTGGCGGAGCACCTGTTTCAGGGCTGCAGAACTATCCTGCCTGTGAGGAGGCTGTTCTATCTAGGGCTGTTTGCTGACACTGGTTTCTATGTGGGGGAGAAGCAAGGTGTTGGTTGGAGGTAATTTCCCGAACATTGCTGGGAAGTTTGACTGAGTGTTAGAGATGGCTGGAAAAAAAGGGCAAAATTGATTGTAGAATTGGCCACGAAGCCATTTCAGTTATTATGCTGCTCCCACCAGAAAGGAGTAGCTATTGATGAAGAAGCAAAAAAAGCCTCCTGTTAATTGTGATCTCCTGAAGGTACCGGTGGTTTAATCACCAAAATTTGCCATAGACTGGTGTTTGCTGCTAGGGCAGGAGATGATGTTTTTAAAAAAATTTGCTTTATACGTTGTAAGCAGGTATTACAGCTGTGGTTGGAGGTTATTGATACAAAAAAATGATATGGTTGAAAAGAACACCAGGATGAAAACTGGGACTCCTTTGTAATGCATTTTTGAAATTAATAATGTCGCGCAGGGCCGGCTATTAGGCCCATTGCTACAACACCGAAATTTGGGGCGAGTTGTGAAAAATCCGAACCAGTGTACCACCACGAAATCTGTTGTTTGGTGGTTAACCTTGCAAAAAAGGGTCAAAGACTGTTATGCAGTTGTTATAACCATGGCCCCTCATTAAGCCAGCAGGAAGCAAGGCAAAAAAAGGTTCTCTACAAGAAGTCTGAGGGGCAACAAGGGCCCGCAAGGAAAGTGCGTGGCAAGGAATATAACATTTGACAGACGAAATGAATTAATGATGTTTCCTGTTCAAATTGGGGAAGTGTTAAAAAAATTGTTTTCTCAAACCAATGGCAAGCAAGTTGACATCAGAATTTGTTCATACTTAGTGTATTGAAGGGGTGGAAAAAAAATTGGATTTTTACTATGAAGTCTACCTAAATCAAAAATTTTCTCATTAGTCCGTAAAAACTTATTTTTAGATGAGAAAAAATGGTGCTTATTCAAGCAGAGAT
>CM069152.1:49581044-49648886 GCA_035221665.1 Okamejei kenojei
AACATCGCCACTTCTAATCATGGAGTCGGTGGCTATCATCCCACTCTACCGTCCCGGGCTAGCTTTTGCTCCATCGCCAGCTCCTCTCCCATCACTTTTGCACCACCTCCAGCCCGTCTCCGTCTTGCTTTGCTCCATCTCCAGATCCATCTCCAAGCACTACTATTTGCTCCTCTCCAGCTCCACGCCAGGTGTACCTTTGCTCCATCTCCAATCTCCCTTCGCCATATCTAGCTTTAGCTACCAACTCCAGCCCCATCGCCAAGTCTCGCCGCTTTGCTCCATCTCCAGCTCCATCGCCAGGTCTCCTTTTGCTCCATCACCCTCTCCAACACCAGGTCCAGCTCTCTCGCTCCACTCCACTCCATCTCCAGGTCTATCCTCCTCCATCTCCAGCTCCATCTTCTCGGGTACTAGCTTTTGCTCATCTCCCGCTCCAACACCCTTCCCGCATTTGCCCATCTCCAGCTCCATCTCCAGGTCCTTGCTTTTGCACCATCTACCGCTTCCATCTCCGGGTCTAGCTATTGCCCATCTCCACTCCTTCTCCATTCTAAAGCTTTTGCTCCAATCTCCATCCCCGTCTCCGTCTTGCATTTCCTCCATCTCCATTCCATCTCCAGCTCTACTAATGCACCATCTCCAGCACCCCGCCGTACCACACCTTAATGCTCCCACTCCCTCATCCCAACGCCCGGTCTATGCTATAGCTCCAACTCCATCTCCATCGCCCATCTATCTAACCACCAACTCTCGCTCCCACGCCCCGGACTCGCTTTTGCTCCATCTCCATCTCCATCGCAAGTCACGCTTTTGCTCCCATCGCCAGCCCATCTCCAGGTCCAGCACACGCTTCCACTCCAGCACCATCCCAGGTCTATCTCTCCTCCATCTCCCAGCTCCATCTCCCGTCTACGGCTCTCGCTCCCATCACCCACCATCTCCAGTCTAGATCTCGCTCCAACTCCAGCACCATCTCGAAACACGGTCTCAGCTCCATCTCCCGCTCCGCACCCGTGTATCTCTCGCCCCACTCCATCCCAAAATCACCCAGCCTAGCTCTCGCCCAACTCCCGCTCCCACACGCCTGTACGCACAAGCTCCCACCTCCAGCACCCACCCCGGTCTCGCTTAATCTGCATCACCATCTACCAACTCCAGACTCGCAATATCTGCATCACCCGCACCCACACCCGGTCCGCATAAGCTCCATCTCCACGCCTCCCTCCCCGGCACACATTAGCCCAACTCCAAGACCCTCTCCTGATCCACATTCTCCATCACCCCACCCACCATGTCATAGCTAAAGCGCCACAACCCGCCCCTCTCCCCAGTCTAGCTTTGCACCCACATCCACCCGTACCCACTCCAGGTCAAGCATATTACCCAGCTCCATCTCCATCTACCCGACACACTTCGCCCCACACCCGCTCCCACACCCATACACGCAAACGCACCACACACCCTCACCCACACCCGCCACCACTAAGCTGCACCCACACCACTCCAACACCCGGACACTCTTACTCACCCACACCCACCCCACCCGCACACCAAACCCAACCCACACCCCTTCACTCCAGCGCTACTTTCGCCCATGACCCGCTTCCATCTCCAGCTCGAAGATTTTCACCATGTCCAGCTAGCTTTACGCTCCATCTCCAGCACCATCTCCAGGCCACTCCCGCTCCATCTCAGCTCCACCTCCGTTCTAGCTTTCCGCTCCATCTCCTGGTCTAGCATTCGCTCCATCTCCAGCTCCATCTCGAGTCTAGCTTGTCGCCCATCTCCGAGCCAGCATCCCAGTCTTGCTTTTGCTCCATCTCCAGCTCCTGGTCTAGCTTTCCGCAACAACCTCCTGCTCCATCTCCATGTCTAGCTTTCGCCCATCACCAGCTCCATCTCCAGCTCTAATTTTGCTCCATCTCCAGCTAGCTTTCAGCTCATCTCCAGCTCCATCTCCAGCTCTAGCTTGCACCATCTCCAGCACCAGCTCCAGGTCTAGCTTTACTCCACATCACCACTCCATCACCGGGTCAGCTTTTGTTCCAGCTCCACTCCATCTCCAGGTCTAGCTTTTGCACCTTCACCAGCTCATCTCCGGGTCTAGCTTTTGGTTCCATCTCCAGCTCCATCTCCAGAGTCTAGCTTTTGCTCCATCTCCAGCTCTAACACCAGTTCTTGCCGTTTGCTCCATCTCCAGCTCCATCTCCAGTCTACTATTGCTCCATCTCCAGTTCCATCATCCAGGTCTACTTTTGCCCATCAACCAGCTCCATCTCCAGGTCTACGGGCTTTTGCTCCATCCCAGCTCCACCTCCAGTCTAGCTTTTTGCTCCAACTCCAGCTCCATCTGCAGGTCTAGCTTTTGCTCCATCTCCAGCTCTATCTCCCAGGTCTAGCTTTTGCTCCATCTCCAGCTCCATCTCCAGGTCTAGCTATTTGCTCCATCTCCTGCTCCATCTCCAGGTCTACTTTTTCCCACTCCAGCTCCACTCCAGATCTAGCTTTGCTCCCATCTCTAGCATCACCTCCAGGTCTAGCTTTTGCTCGATCTCCAGCTTCACTCTCCATGTCTAACTTTTGCTCCATCCTCCACTCCCATCTCCGGGCTAGATTTTGTTCCATCTCCACTCCATCTCAGTCCCGCTTTTGATCCATCTCCAGCCCGTCTCCAGGTCTAGCTTTTAGCTCCATATTCAGCTCTAGCATTTGCGCATCTCCAGCCTCACATCTCTCCAGTCTAGTTTTGCTTCCATCTCCAGGCTCCGATCGCCAGGGTCTACTACTTTTGTTCATCTAGCTCCAGCCTCCATAAACATGTCTAGTTTGTGCTCCATCTCTCAGCTCCATCGCCAGGTCTTGCCTTTTGCTCCATCTCCACTCCATCGGCCAGGTCAGCTTTAGCTCCATCTCCAGCCCTCTCCAGGTCTAGCTCCTCGCTGCATTTTCCAGCTCTATCTCCAGGTCTAGCACTCGCTCCAACTCCATCTCCAGTCTCCACTCTAGCTTTCGGCTCCTCCTCCAGCTACATCTCAGCTCCAGCTTTCGCTCCATCTGCAGCTTTCCATCCCACTCCAGCTTTCGCTCCATCTCCACCCCATCCTCAGCTCTAGCATTCGCTCCATCTCAGCTCCATCTCCACTCTAGCTTCGCTCCATCATCAGCTCCATCTCTCAGGTCTAGCTTTCGCTCCATCTCCCAGCACTCATCTCCAGCTCTAGCCTGTTCCGCTCCATCTTCTCCATTTCCATCTCCAGGTCAGCTCTCGCTCCAATTTCCAGCTCCATCCTCCAGGTCTACTTTCGCTGCATCTCCAGGCTCCATCTCCAGTTCTAGCTTTCGCTCTCATCTCCCGCTCCATCTCCAGCTCTAGCGTTCGCTCCATCACCACTCCATCTCCAGCTCTAGAATTATGCTCCAGCTCCAGCTAGCTTTCGTCCAACTCCAGCTCCCATCTCCAGCTCTAGCTTTTTGCTCCATCTCCAGCTCCATGTCCAGGTCTAGCTTTTGCTCCATCACCAGCTCCATCTCATGTCTAGCCTTTTGCTCCATCTCCACTTCCATCTCCATGTCTAATTTTGCTCCATCTCCACTCCCATCTCCGGTCATCTTTTGCTACATTTCCAGCTCCATCTCCCTCCATCTCCAGGTCCCACTTTTTCTCTAATCTCCAGCACCATCTCCAGTCTTGCTTTTGGTCTCCCATCTACAGCTCCATCTCTCCAGGTCTAGCATAGCTTCATCTCCAGCGCCATCTCCAGGTCTTGGCTTTTGCTACCGCATCTCCAGCTAACAACACAGGTCTGCGTTTTGCTCCATCTCCAGACCGTCTCCTGCTCAAGCTTAGCACCACCCCTCACTCCGTCTCCGGGTCTTGCTTTTTGCTCCATCTCCAGATCCATCTCCATCCTCCAGCCTAGCTCTTGCTCCATCACCTCCAGCTTCCATCGCCAGGTGTTAACCTTTTGCTCCATCTACCCATCTCCTTCGCCTGATCTTAGCTTTAGCTCCAACTCCAGCCCCATCGCCAAGTCTCGCTTTTGCTCCATCATTCAAAACCAATTGTCCATTTTATCGATTAAAATAAAAATACCTGCTCCATCGTTTCCAGCTCCATCGTCTCGCTTTTGCTCCATCTCCAGCTCCATCTCCAGGGTCCCCAGCTCTCGCTCCACTCCAGCTCCATCTCCAGTCTATCTCTCGCTCCATCTCCAGCTCCATCTCCGGGTCTAGCTTTTGCTCTATCTCCAGCTCCATCTCCAGGTCCAGTTTTGCCCCATCTCCAGCCCATCTTCCAGGTCTTGGCTTTTGCTCCATCTACAGCTCCATCTCCGGGTCTAGCTATTGCTCCATCTCCAGCGCCTTCTCCATGTCTAGCTTTTGCTGCATCTCCAGCTACATCACCTGGTCTTGCTTTTGCTCCATCTCAGCACCATCTCCAGTTTAAGCTTTTGCTCCATCTAGCTGATTTTTTCCTTCTCCATGTCTAGCTTTTGCTCCACTCCTGCCCCGTCTCAGGGTCTTGCTTTTGCTCCATCTCCAGTTCCATCTCCAGCTCTATGCTTTTGCTCCACCACCTCCCCTCCCCCCCCCAGCTCCATCGCCAGGTCTACCTTTTGGGGGCTCCATCTCCAGCTTCATCGCCAGCCATGTCTTGCTTTTGCTCCATCTCCATCTCCTTCGCCAGATCTAGCTTTAGCTCCAACTCTTAGCTCCATCGCCAGGTCTCTCCGCTTTGCTCATCTCCAGCTCCATCGCCAGTGGTCAACGCTTTTGCTCCATCTCCAGCTCCCATCTCCAGGGTCCAGCACTCGGCTCCATCTCCAGCTCCATCTCCAGGTCTATCTCTGCTCCATCTCCAGCTCCATCTCCCGGTCTAGCTCTCGCTCCATCTCCAGCTCATATCAGGTCTAGATCCACTAGCTCTCGCTCCATCTCCAGCTCCATCTCGAGATCTAGGTCTCGCTCCATCTTCCCATCTTAGACCTAGGTCTCGCTACCCAATCTCAGCTCGTCTCCCGGTGTATCTCTGGCTCCTCCAGCAGCACATCTCTCCAGGCCTAGCTCTCGCTCCATCTCCAGCTCCATCTCCAGGTCTAGCTATTGCTCATCTCCAGCTCCCATCTCCAGGTTCGCTTTTTCTGCATCCTTCAGCGCCATCTCCTGGTCCTAGCTTTTTCTGCATCTCCTGCTCCATCTCCAGGTCTAGCTTTTGCTCCATTTCAGCACCATCTCCAGGTCTATCTTTAGCACTCCATTTCTCCAAGGTCGCATCTCCTGTTCTAGTTTCTTTTGCTCCATCCTCCAGCTCCATCTCTTGTCTAGCTTTTGCGCCATCTCCAGCACGCTGCTCCATTCCATGGTCTAGCTTTTGCTCCATCTCCAGTTCCATCTCCAGGTCTAGCTTTCGCTCCATCTCCAGCTCCAGGTCTATCTTTCGCATCCATCTCCAGCTACATCTCCATGTCTAGCTTTCGCCTCCATCTCCAGATCTAGCTTTCGCTCCATCTCCAGCTCCATCTCCAGGTCTAGCTTTCGCTCCATCTCCAGCTCCATCTCCAGCTCTAGCTTTCGCTCCATCTCCAGCTCCTTATCTCCAAGCTCTAACTTTTGCTCCATCTCCAGCTCCATCTCCAGGTCTAGCTTTTTGCACCATCACCACTCATCCCGGGTCTAGCTTGTTGTTCCAATCTCCAGCTCCATCTCCCAGGTCTAGCTTTTTGCTCCATCTCCAGCTCCATTCACCGGGGTCCTGCTTTTGCTCCATCTCCAGCTCCATCCCTCCAGGTCTAGCTATTGCTCCATCTCCAGCT
The DNA here is from genome assembly GCA_035221665.1 of Okamejei kenojei. Taxonomy (NCBI): domain Eukaryota; kingdom Metazoa; phylum Chordata; class Chondrichthyes; order Rajiformes; family Rajidae; genus Okamejei; species Okamejei kenojei. The sequence goes on from CM069152.1 coordinate 49,586,861, forward strand.
CCATCTGCAGGTCTAGCTTTTGCTCCATCACCAGCACCATCTCCAGGTCTAGCTTTTGCTCCATCTTCCAGCTCCATCTCCAGGTCTAGAGCTATTGCTCATCTCCAGCATCATCTCCATGTCTAGCTTTTGCTCCATCTCCAGATCTAGCTTTTGCTCCATCTCTAGCACCATCTTTACCTCTCCAGGTCTAGCTTTTGCCTCCATCTCCCAGCTTCATCTCCAAGTCTAGCTTTTTGCTCCATCTCCAGCTCCATCTCCATGGTCTAGATCTCCCCGCTCCATCAGCAGCTCCATCTCCAGGTCTACTCTCGCTCCATCTCCAGCTCTCATCCCCGGTCTATCTCTCGCTCCATCTCCAGGCTCCCATCTCCATGTCTAGCTCTCCGCTCTATCCCAGCTCCATCTCCAGGTCTAGCTCTCGCCTCCATCTCCATGCTCTATGTCCAGCTCGAGCTCGAGCTGCAGCTCCCCCAGCTCCATCTCCAGGTCTAGCTCCCGCTCCATCTCCCCCCCCCCCCCCGGGGGGGGGGGGGGGGGGGGGGGGGGGGGGCCCCCCCCACCCCCCCCACCCCACTCCATCTCCGGGTCTAGCTTTCGCTGAATCTCCAGGTCTAAACATTCGTCATCTCCAGCTCCATCTCCAGTCCAGGTCCCCCCCCCCCAGGTCAGCTTTGCTCCCATCTCCAGCTCCATCTCCAGGTCAGCTTTCGCTCCATCTCCAGCTCCAGGTCTAGCTTTCGCTCCATCTCCAGCTCCCTCTCCAGGTCTAGCTTTCGCTCCATCTCCAGCTCCATCTCCAAGTCTAGCTTTCGCTCCATCTCCAGCTCCATCTCCAGGTCTTGCTTTTGCTCCATCACCAGCTCCATCTCCGGGTCTAGCTTTTGTTCCATCTCCAGCTCCATCTCCAGGTCTAGCTTTCGCTCCATCTACAGCTCCATCTCCAGCTCTTGCTTTCGCCCCATCACCAGCTCCATCTCCAGCTCTAGATTTTGCTCCATCTCCAGCTCCATCTCCAGATCTAGCTTTTGCTCCATCACCAGCTCCATCTCGGGGTCTAGCTTTTGTTCCATCTCCAGCTCCATCTCCAGGTCTAGCTTTTGCTCTATCGCCAGCTCCATCAACCGGGTCTTGCTTTTGCCTCCATCTCCCCTCCATTCCAGGTCTAGCTATTGCTCCATCTCCAGCTCCCATCTCAGGTCTAGCCTTTTTGCTCCATCACCAGCTCCATCTCCAGGTCTAGCTTTCGCTCCATCTCCAGCTCCACCTCCAGGTCTAGCTTTTGCTCCATCTCCAGCTCCATCTCCGGGTCTAGCTTTTGCTCCATCTCCAGCTCCATCTCCAGGTCTAGCTTTTGCTCCATCTCCAGCTCCGTCTCCAAGACTAGCTTTTGCTCCATCTCCAGCTCCATCTCCCGGTCTATCTTACAAAATTCTTAAGGGGTTGGACAGGCTGGATGCAGGAAGATTGTTCCCGATGTTGGGGAAGTCCAGGACAAGGGGTCACAGGTTAAGGATAAGGGGGAAATCCTTTAAGACCGAGATGAGAAAGACTTTTTTCACACAGAGAGTGGTGAGTCTCTGGAACTCTCTGCCGCAGAGGGTAGTTGAGGCCAGTTCATTGGCTATATTTAAGAGTGAGTTGGATGTGGCCCTTGTGGCTAAGGGGATCAGAGGGTATGGAGAGAATGCAGGTACGGGATACTGAGTTGGATGATCAGCCATGATCATATTGAATGGCGGTGCAGGCTCGAAGGGCTGAATGGCCTACTCCTGCACCTAATTTCTATGTTTCTATGTTTCTATCTCTCGTTCCATCTCCAGCTCCATCACCCGGTCTAGCTCTCGCTCCATCTCCAGCTCCATCTCCAGGTCTAGATCTCGCTCCATCTCCAGCTCCATCTCCAGGTCTAGCTCTCGCTCCATCTCCAGCTCCATCTCCCGGTCTATCTCTCGCTCCATCTCCAGCTCCATCTCCAGGTCTAGCTCTCGCTCCATCTCCAGCTCCATCTCCAGGTCTAGCTCGCGCTCCATCTCCAGCTCTATGTCCAGCACGAGCTCCATCTCCAGCTCCATCTCCAGGTCTAGCTCCCGCTCCATCTCCAGCTCCATCTACGGGTCTAGCTTTCGCTCCATCTCCAGGTCTAACATTCGCTCCATCTCCAGCTCCATCTCCAGGTCTAGCTTTCGCTCCATCTCCAGCTACAGGTCTAGCTTTCGCACCATCTCCAGCTCCATCTCCATGTCTAGCTTTCGCTCCATCTCCATCTCCCTCTCCAGGTCTAGCTTTCGCTCCATCTCCAGCTCCATCCCCAGGTCTAGCTTTCGCTTCATCTCCAGCTACAGCTCCATCTCCAGCTCTAGCTTTCGCTCCATCTCCAGCTACAGCTCTAGCTTTAGCCCCATCACCAGCTCCATCTCCAGCTCGAGATTTTGCTCCATCTCCAGCTAGCTTTCGCTCCATCACCATCTCCAGCTCTAGCAATTGCTGCATCTCCAGCTCCATCTCCAGGTCTAGCTTTTGATCCATCTCCAGCTCCATCGCCAGGTCTACCTTTTGCTCCATCTCCAGCTCCATCTACAGGACTAGTTTGTGCTCCATCTCCAGCTGCATCGCCAGGTCTTGCTTTTGCTCCATCTCCAGCTCCATCGCCAGGTCTAGCTTTAAAGCTCCATCCCACCTCCCAGGTCTCGCTTTTGCTCCATCTCCATCTCCGGGTTCTAGCTTTTGCTCTATCTCCAGCTCCATCTCCAGGTCCAGCTTTTGCTCCATCTCCAGCACTCCATCTCCAGGTCTCTTCTTTGCTTTTGGCTCCATCTACAAGCTCCATCTCCAGGTCTAGCTATTGCTCCATCTCCAGCTCCTTCTCCAGGTCTAGCTTTTGCTGCATCTCCAGCTACATCACCTGGTCTTGCTTTTGCTCCATCTCCAGCACCATCTCCAGGTCTAGCTTTTGCTCCATCTCCAGCTCCTCCAGGTCTAGCTTTTGCTCCATCTCCAGCTCCATCTCCCGGTCTATCTCTCGCTCCAGCTCAAGCTCCAACTCCCGGTCTAGCTCTCGCTCCATCTCCAGCTCCATCTCCAGGTCTAGATCTCGCTCCATCTCCAGCTCCATCTCGAGATCTAGGTCTCGCTCCATCTCCAGCTTCGTCTCCCCGGGTTTTTTTATGGGGGGGGGTTTTTTATCTCTCGCTCCATCTCCAGCTCAAAATCTCCAGGCCTAGCTCTAGCTCCATCTCCAGCTCCATCTCCAGGTCTAGCTATTGCTCCATCTCCAGCTCCATCTCCAGGTCTAGCTTTTTCTGCATCTCCAGCTCCATTTCCAGGTCTAGCTTTTGCTCCATCTCCAGCAGCACCATCTCCAGGTTCTAGCTTTTGCTCCATCTCCAGGTCCATCTCCAGTTATAATCTTTTGCTCCATCTCCAGCTCCATCTCTTGCTCTAGCTTTTGCGCCATCTCCAGCACCATCTCCATTGTCTAGCTTTTGCTCCATCTCCAGCTCCATCTCCAGGTCTAGCTTTCGCTCCATCTCCAGCTCCAGGTCTAGCTTTCGCACCATCTCCAGCTCCATCTCCATGTCTAGCTTTCGCTCCATCTCCAGCTCCCTCTCCAGGTCTAGCTTTCGCTCCATCTCCAGCTCCATCTCCAGGTCTAGCTTTCGCTCCATCTCCAGCTCCATCTCCATCTCCAGCTCTAGCTTTCGCTCCATCTACAGCTCCATCTCCAGCTCTAGCTTTCGCCCCATCACCAGCTCCATCTCCAGCTCGAGATTTTGCTCCATCTCCAGCTAGCTTTCGCTCCATCTCCAGCTCCATCTCCAGCTCTAACTTTTGCTCCATCTCCAGCTCCATCTCCAGGTCTAGCTTTTGCTCCATCACAGCTCCATCTCCGGGTCTAGCTTTTGTTCCATCTCCAGCTCCATCTCCAGGTCTAGCTATTGCTCCATCTCCAGCTCCATCTCCAGGTCTAGCTTTTGCTCCATCACCAGCTCTATCTCCAGGTCTAGCTTTTGCTCCATCTCCAGCTCCATCTCCAGGTCTAGCTATTGCTCCATCTCCAGCTCCATCTACAGGACTAGTTTGTGCTCCATCTCCAGCTCCATCGCCAGGTCTTGCTTTTGCTCCATCTCCAGCTCCATCGCCAGGTCTAGCTTTAGCTCCATCTCCACCTCCAGGTCTCGCTTTTGCTCCATCTCCATCTCCGGGTCTAGCTTTTGCTCTATCTCCAGCTCCATCTCCAGGTCCAGCTTTTGCTCCATCTCCAGCTCCATCTCCAGGTCTTGCTTTTGCTCCATCTACAGCTCCATCTCCAGGTCTAGCTATTGCTCCATCTCCAGCTCCATCTCCAGGTCTAGCTTTTGCTGCATCTCCAGCTACATCACCTGGTCTTGCTTTTGCTCCATCTCCAGCACCATCTCCAGGTCTAGCTTTTGCTCCATCTCCAGCTCCATCTCCAGGTCTAGCTTTTGCTCCATCTCCAGCTCCATCTCCAGGTCTAGCTTTTTCTGCATCTCCAGCTCCATCTCCAGGTCTAGCTTTTGCTCCATCTCCAGCACCATCTCCAGGTCTAGCTTTTGCTCCATCTCCAGCTCCATCTCCAGTTCTAGCTTTTGCTCCATCTCCAGCTCCATCTCATGTCTAGCTTTTGCGCCATCTCCAGCACCATCTCCAGGTCTAGCTTTTGCTCCATCTCCAGTTCCATCTCAAGGTCTAGCTTTCGCTCCATCTCCAGCTCCAGGTCTATCTTTCGCACCATCTCCAGCTCCATCTCCATGTCTAGCTTTCGCTCCATCTCCAGCTCCCTCTCCAGATCTATCTTTCGCTCAATCTCCAGCTCCATCTCCAGGTCTAGCTTTCGCTCCATCTCCAGCTCCATCTCCATCTCCAGCTCTAGCTTTCGCTTCATCTACAGCTCCATCTCCAGCTCTAGCTTTCGCCCCATCACCAGCTCCATCTCCAGCTCGAGATTTTGCTCAATCTCCAGCTAGCTTTCGCTCCATCTCCAGCTCCATCTCCAGCTCTAACTTTTGCTCCATCTCCAGCTCCATCTCAAGATCTAGCTTTTGCTCCATCACCAGCTCCATCTCCGGGTCTAGCTGTTGTTCCATCTCCAGCTCCATCTCCAGGTCTAGCTATTGCTCCATCTCCAGCTCCATCTCCAGGTCTAGCTTTTGCTCCATCACCAGCTCTATCTCCAGGTCTAGCTTTTGCTCCATCTCCAGCTCCATCTCCAGGTCTAGCTATTGCTCCATCTCCAGCTCCATCTACAGGACTAGTTTGTGCTCCATCTCCAGCTGCATCGCCAGGTCTTGCTTTTGCTCCATCTCCAGCTCCATCGCCAGGTCTAGCTTTAGCTCCATCTCCACCTCCAGGTCTCGCTTTTGCTCCATCTCCATCTCCGGGTCTAGCTTTTGCTCTATCTCCAGCTCCATCTCCAGGTCCAGCTTTTGCTCCATCTCCAGCTCCATCTCCAGGTCTTGCTTTTGCTCCATCTACAGCTCCATCTCCAGGTCTAGCTATTGCTCCATCTCCAGCTCCATCTCCAGGTCTAGCTTTTGCTGCATCTCCAGCTACATCACCTGGTCTTGCTTTTGCTCCATCTCCAGCACCATCTCCAGGTCTAGCTTTTGCTCCATCTCCAGCTCCATCTCCAGGTCTAGCTTTTGCTCCATCTCCAGCTCCATCTCCAGGTCTAGCTTTTTCTGCATCTCCAGCTCCATTTCCAGGTCTAGCTTTTGCTCCATCTCCAGCACCATCTCCAGGTCTAGCTTTTGCTCCATCTCCAGGTCCATCTCCAGTTATAGCTTTTGCTCCATCTCCAGCTCCATCTCTTGTCTAGCTTTTGCGCCATCTCCAGCACCATCTCCAGGTCTAGCTTTTGCTCCATCTCCAGTTCCATCTCCAGGTCTAGCTTTCGCTCCATCTCCAGCTCCAGGTCTATCTTTCGCACCATCTCCAGCTACATCTCCATGTCTAGCTTTCGCTCCATCTCCAGCTCCCTCTCCAGATCTATCTTTCGCTCCATCTCCAGCTCCATCTCCAGGTCTAGCTTTCGCTCCATCTCCAGCTCCATCTCCAGCTCCAGCTTTCGCTTCATCTACAGCTTCATCTCCAGCTCTAGCTTTCGCCCCATCACCAGCTCCATCTCCAGCTCGAGATTTTGCTCCATCTCCAGCTAGCTTTCGCTCCATCTCCAGCTCCATCTCCAGCTCTAACTTTTGCTCCATCTCCAGCTCCATCTCCAGGTCTAGCTTTTGCTCCATCACCAGCTCCATCTCCGGGTCTAGCCGTTGTTCCATCTCCAGCTCCATCTCCAGGTCTAGCTATTGCTCCATCTCCAGCTCCATCTCCAGGTCTAGCTTTTGCTCCATCACCAGCTCTATCTCCAGGTCTAGCTTTTGCTCCATCTCCAGCTCCATCTCCAGGTCTAGCTATTGCTCCATCTCCAGCTCCATCTCCATGTCTAGCTTTTGCTCCATCTCCAGATCTAGCTTTTGCTCCATCTCTAGCACCATCTCCAGGTCTAGCTTTTGCTCCATCTCCAGCTTCATCTCCAAGTCTAGCTTTTGCTCCATCTCCAGCTCCATCTCCAGGTCTAGATCTCGCTCCATCTCCAGCTCCATCACCAGGTCTAGCTCTCGCTCCATCTCCCGGTCTATCTCTCGCTCCATCTCCAGCTAGATCTCCATGTCTAGCTCTCGCTCTATCTCCAGCTCCATCTCCAGGTCTAGCTCTCGCTCCATCTCCAGCTGTATGTCCAGCTCGAGCTCGAGCTGCAGCTCCAGCTCCATCTCCAGGTCTAGCTCCCGCTCCATCTCCAGCTCCATCTCCGGGTCTAGCTTTCGCTGAATCTCCAGGTCTAACATTCGCTCCATCTCCAGCTCCATCTCCAGGTCCAGCTTTCGCTCCATCTCCAGCTCCATCTCCAGGTCTAGCTTTCGCTCCATCTCCAGCTCCAGGTCTAGCTTTCGCACCATCTCCAGCTCCAACTCCATGTCTAGCTTTCTCTCCATCTCCAGCTCCATCTCCAGGTCTATCTTTTGCTCCATCTCCAGCTCCATCGCCAGGTCTAGCTTTTGCTCCATCACCAGCTCCATCTCCGGGTCTAGCTGTTGTTCCATCTCCAGCTCCATCTCCATGTCTAGCTGTTGCTCCATCTCCAGCTCCATCTCCAGGTCTAGCTTTTGCTCCATCACCAGCTCTATCTCCAGGTCTAGCTTTCGCTGAATCTCCAGCTCCATCTCCCAGCTCTAACATTCCAGCTCGCTCCCAGCTCTCCAGCTCCATCTCCAGGTCTAGCTTTTGCTCCATCACCAGCTCCATCTCCAGCTCCATCTTCAGGTCTAGCTATTGCTCCATCTCCAGCTCCATCTCCATGTCTAGCTTTTGCTCCATCTCCAGATCTAGCTTTTGCTCCATCTCTAGCTCCATCTCCAGGTCTAGCTTTTGCTCCATCTCCAGCTTCATCTCCAAGTCTAGCTTTTGCTCCATCTCCAGCTCCATCTCCATGTCTAGATCTCGCTCCATCTCCAACTCCATCTCCAGGTCTAGCTCTCGCTCCATCTCCAGCTCCATCTCCCGGTCTATCTCTCGCTCCATCTCAAGCTCCATCTCCATGTCTAGCTCTCGCTCTATCTCCAGCTCCATCTCCAGGTCTAGCTCCCACTCCATCTCCAGCTCCATCTCCGGGTCTAGCTTTCGCTGAATCTCCAGGTCTAACATTCGCTCCATCTCCAGCTCCATCTCCAGGTCCAGCTTTCGCTCCATCTCCAGCTCCATCTCCAGGTCTAGCTTTCGCTCCATCTCCAGCTCCAGGTCTAGCTTTCGCACCATCTCCAGCTCCAACTCCATGTCTAGCTTTCGCACCATCTCCAGCTCCCTCTCCAGGTCTAGCTTTCGCTCCATCTCCAGCTCCATCTCCAGGTCTAGCTTTCGCTTCATCTCCAGCTCCATCTCCAGCTCTAGCTTTCGCTCCATCTACAGCTCCATCTCCAGCTCTAGCTTTCGCCCCATCACCAGTTCCATCTCCAGCTCTAGATTTTGCTCCATCCCCAGCTAGCTTTCGCTCCATCTCCAGCTCCATCTCCAGCTCTAGCTTTTGCTCCATCTCCAGCTCCATCTCCAGATCTAGCTTTTGCTCCATCACCAGCTCCATCTCCGGGTCTAGCTTTTGTTCCATCTCCAGCTCCATCTCCAGGTCTAGCTTTTGCTCTATCTCCAGCTCCATCACCGGGTCTTGCTTTTGCTCCATCTCCAGCTCCATCTCCAGGTCTAGCTATTGCTCCATCTCCAGCTCCATCTCCAGGTCTAGCTTTTGCTCCATCACCAGCTCCATCTCCAGGTCTAGCTTTCGCTCCATCTCCAGCTCCACCTCCAGGTCTAGCTTTTGCTCCATCTCCAGCTCCATCTCCGGGTCTAGCTTTTGCTCCATCTCCAGCTCCATCTCCAGGTCTAGCTTTTGCTCCATCTCCAGCTCCGTCTCCAAGACTAGCTTTTGCTCCATCTCCAGCTCCATCTCCCGGTCTATCTCTCGTTCCATCTCCAGCTCCATCACCCGGTCTAGCTCTCGCTCCATCTCCAGCTCCATCTCCAGGTCTAGATCTCGCTCCATCTCCAGCTCCATCTCCAGGTCTAGCTCTCGCTCCATCTCCAGCTCCATCTCCCGGTCTATCTCTCGCTCCATCTCCAGCTCCATCTCCATGTCTAGCTCTCGCTCCATCTCCAGCTCCATCTCCAGGTCTAGCTCTCGCTCCATCTCCAGCTCTATGTCCAGCTCGAGCTCCATCTCCAGCTCCATCTCCAGGTCTAGCTCCCGCTCCATCTCCAGCTCCATCTCCGGGTCTAGCTTTCGCTCCATCTCCAGGTCTAACATTCGCTCCATCTCCAGCTCCATCTCCAGGTCTAGCTTTCGCTCCATCTCCAGCTACAGGTCTAGCTTTCGCTCCATCTCCAGCTCCATCTCCAGGTCTAGCTTTCGCTTCATCTCCAGCTACAGCTCCATCTCCAGCTCTAGCTTTAGCCCCATCACCAGCTCCATCTCCAGCTCTAGATTTTACTCCATCTCCAGCTAGCTTTCGCTCCATCTCCAGCTCCATCTCCAGCTCTAGCATTTGCTGCATCTCCAGCTCCATCTCCAGGTCTAGCTTTTGCTCCATCTCCAGCTCCATCGCCACGTCTACCTTTTGCTCCATCTCCAGCTCCATCTACAGGACTAGTTTGTGCTCCATCTCCAGCTGCATCGCCAGGTCTTGCTTTTGCTCCATCTCCAGCTCCATCGCCAGGTCTAGCTTTAGCTCCATCTCCACCTCCATCGCCAGGTCTCGCTTTTGCTCCATCTCCAACTCCATCGCCAGGTCTCGCTTTTGCTCCATCTCCAGCTCCATCGCCAGGTCTAGCTTTTGCTCCATCTCCAGCTCCATCTCCATGTCTAGCTCTCGCTCCATTTCCAGCTCCATCTCCAGGTCTAGCTCTCGCTCCATCTCCAGCTCCATCTCCAGCTCTAGCTTTCGCTCCATCTCCAGCTACATCTCCAGCTCCAGCTTTCGATCCATATAACCATATAACCATATAACAATTACAGCACGGAAACAGGCCCTCTCGGCCCTTCCAGTCCGTGCCGACCATTTGTTTTCCCCTAGTCCCATCTACCTGCACTCGGACCATACCCCTCCATTCCCTTCACGTCCATATACCTATCCACTTTACTTTTAAATGTTAAAATCGATCCTGCCTCCACCACTTCTGCTGGAAGCTCATTCCACACAGCCACCACCCTCTGAGTAAAGAAGTTCCCCCTCACGTTACCCCTAAACTTCTGTCCCTTCATTCTCATGTCATGCCCTCTTGTTTGAATCTTCCCTACCCTCAATGGGAAAATCTTATCCACGTCAACTCTGTCTATCCCTTTCATCATTTTAAAGACCTCAATCAAGTCCCCCCATAACCTTCTGCACTCCAAAGAATAAAGACCTAACTTGTTCAACCTTTCTCTGTAACATAGTTGCTGGAACCCTGGCAACATTCTAGTAAATCTCCTCTGTACTCTCTCCATTTTGTTGACATCCTTCCTATAATTAGGCGACCAAAATTGTACACCATACTCCAGAATTGGTCTTACCAATGCCTTGTACAATTTTAACATTACTTCCCTACTCCTAATTTCAATGCTCTGATTTTTAAAGGCCAGCACACCAAAAAGCTTTCTTTACCACCATATCTACATGCGATTCCACCTTAAGGGAACTATGCACAGTTATTCCTAGATCCCTCTGTTCCACAGCATTCCTCAATTCCCCACCATTTACCATGTACGTCCTATTTTGATTTGTCCTGCCAAGATGTAGCACTTCACACTTAACAACATTAAACTCCATCTGCCATCTTTCAGCCCACTTTTCCAAATGGCCCAAATCTCTCTGTAGACGTTGAAAATCTATTTCATTATCCACAACACCACCTATCTTAGTATCATCTGCATACTTACTTATCCAATTTTCCACCCCATCATCCAGATCATTGATGTACATGACAAACAACAGTGGATCCAACACAGATCCCTGAGGCACCCCACTGGTCACCGGCTTCCAACCTGACAAACAGCCATCCACCATTACTCGCTGACATCTCCCATTCAGCCACTGTTGAATCCATCTTGCTACTCCGCCATTAACACCCAAAGATTGAACCTTCTTACCAACCTTCCATGGGGAACCTTGTCAAAGGCCTTACTGAAATCCATATAGACAACATCTAATGCTTTACCCTCATCAATTTCCCTAGTTACCTCTTCAAAAAATTCAAGAAGGTTTGTCAAACATGACCTTCCAGGCACAAATCCATGTTGATGTTCCTGATCAGACCCTGTTTATCCAGATGCTTATATATATTATCTCTAAGTATCCTTTCCATTAATTTGCCCACCACTGACGTCAAACTAATAGGTCTATAATTGCTAGGTTTATTCTTTGAACCCTTTTTAAACAATGGAACAACATGCGCAGTACGCCAATCCTCCGGCACTATTCCCGTTTCTAATGACATTTGAAATATTTCTGTCATAGCTCCTGCTATTTCTACACTAACTTCCCTCAATGCCCTAGGGAATATCCTGTCAGGACCTGGAGACGTATCCACTTTTATATTTTTTAAAAGTGCCAGTACTTCCTCCTCTTTGAATCTCATAGTTTCCAAAGCTACTGTACTTTTTTCCCTTACCTCACATAACATATATAACATATAACAATTACAGCACGGAAACAGGCCCTCTCGGCCCTTCCAGTCCGTGCCAACCATTTGTTTTCCCCTAGTCCCATCTACCTGCACTCAGACCATACTCCTCCATTCCCTTCACGTCCATATACCTAACCACTTTACTTTTAAATGTTAAAATCGATCCTGCCTCCACCACTTCTGCTGGAAGCGCATTCCACACAGCCACCACCCTCTGAGTAAAGAAGTTCCCCCTCACGTAACCCCTAAACTTATGTCCCTTAATTCTCATGTCATGCCCTCTTGTTTGAATCTTCCCTACCCTCAATGGGAAAAGCTTATCCACGTCAACTCTGTCTATCCCATAGTTCAATATTCTTCTCCTTGGTGAATACCGAAGAAAATGAATTGTTCAATATCTCCACCATCTCTTTAGGCTCTGCAGATAGCTGTCCATTCTGGCTCTCTAATGGTCCAATTTTATCCCTCGTTATCCTTTTGCTATTAATGTATCTGTAGAAACCCTTTGGATTTACTTACACCTTTCTTGCCAAAGCAACCTCATATCTTCTTTTAGCCTTCCTAATTTCTTTCTTAAGATTCTTTTTACATTCTTTATACTCCTCTAGCACCTCATTTACTCCATGCCTCCTATAATTATTGTAGATATCTCTCTTTTTTCGAAAAACAAGTGTCCAATTTCCCTTGAAAACCATGGCTCTTTCCAATTTTTACTATTTCCTTTCAACCTAACAGGGACATAAAGATTCTGTACTCTTACAATTTCCCCTTTAAATGTCCTCCATTTCTCTTCTACATTCCTTCCCATAAAAACAAAGTGTCCCAATTCACTCTTTTTAAATCCTTACGCATTCCCTCAAAGTTAGCCTTTCTCCAATCAAAAATTCCACCCTAGGTCAAGTTCTGACTCTCTCCATAATTATATTGAATAATGGTATTGTGATCACTGGTCCCGAAGTGCTCACCAACGCATACCTCCGTCACCTGACCTGCCTCATTTCCTAACAGGAGGTCCAGCACTGCCCCTTCTCTGGTCGATACCTCTATGTACTGCTGCAAAAAACTATCCTGCACACATTTTACAAACTCCAAAACCATCCAGCCCATTTACAGAATGTGTTTCCCAGTCTATTTTTGGAAAATTGAAATCTCCCACAATCACTACCTTGTGCTTACTACTAATATCTGCTATCTCCTTACATAATTTGCTCTTCCAATTCTCGCTCCCCATTTGACGGTCTATAATACACCCCTAAAAGTGTTGCTACACCGTTCCTACTTCTCAGTTCCACCCAAATAGCCTCCCTAGACGAGCCCTCCAATCTATCCTGCCAAAGCACTGCTGTAATATCCTCTCTGACAAGCAATGCAACACCTCCACCTCTGGTCCCTCCAATTCTGTCACACCTGAAGCAACAAAATCCTGGAATATTTAGTTTCCAATCACAGTCCTCGTGCAACTGATTGCCACAACATCATATTTCCAGGTGTCAATCAAGTTCATCCACCTTTCTTACAATGCTCCTAGCATTAAAATATACACATTTTAGAAACCCACCATCCCTTATTCTCTGTCTATTATCTTTTTCCTCTTTCTCGCCTACATTTTGGGTCCGAGTGCTTCCCTTCTCTGCCTCTTGCCCCACACCCTGTCCCCTAGCCCCCACTACCCGAGTCCCTCTTACGGCTAGCCTAAGGTAAATTATTTAAATAAAAGTTTTAATTTCTGTCATAAATGTTAATAGTGTTTGAAATAGTTTATAATTGTTTTATATAAAATATATTTAGAATGAAACATCCTTACTTATTTTAAAAAAAAACCTTCTCATACAGTAGACCCAAACGTTTTAAGCCATGTGGACTAAAGTCGCTTCTGGCACCCCTCCAGGATTAGGGGCCCTGAAGCTTCAATAGTTTCATAGTAGATCCACCCCTGGGCTCAGTGGTATTGCTCACTTGCAGCACCAGAGAACCGGGTTCGATCCTGACTAAGGTTGCTTGTCTGTACAGTTTATGCGTTCTCCCTGTGATCTGGTGTGTTTCCTCTGGGTGCTCCAGTTTCCTCCCACTCTCCAAAGAAGTGCAAGTTTGTAGTTTAACTGTAGGTTAATTGGCTTCTGTAAAACCTGTACCAAACGTGGAGGAGAGAACAAATGTAGGGGGTGATCACTGGTTGGTGCAAAGGGCCAAAGGGCCTGTTTCCACACTGTAACAAAACTAAACTAAACCACTAAACTAAACTACTGAACACTACAAATACCAACTAAAATTTGAACGATGAACTGTTTTGGTTTCACTGGGACTTTGGGCTTTGTTTTGTTTTGCGCTATTATTTTACTACGTTTATTGAGTTTTTTAGTTTTTGTTTAATTATTAAGTTATCCATTGATATTTGCAGACCTATTATACTGCTGCAACTAAGAATTTCATTGCTCCATTTCAGTATAATATGACAATTAAACACTTGACTTTTGCTTTTGTTTTAGAACTCTGAATAAGGTCACTATGGCCAAACATCTCCGGCCCTGTTGCTCAGAAGGGTAAGGAAAAGAAGAGGAGGGCAGTAGTAATAGGGGACTCTATATTTAGGGGGTCAGATAGGCCATTCTGTGGACGCAGTCAGGAGACCCGGATGGTAGTTTGACTCCCTGGTGCCAGGGTCTGGGATGTGTCTGAACGTGTCCAAGATATCCTGAAATGGGAGGGAGAACAGCCCAAGGTCGTGGTACATATAGGTACCAATGACATAGATAGAAAAAGAGAAGAAATCCTGAAAGGAGAATTTAGGGAGTTAAGGAGATGCACCACAAAGGTTACAATCTCAGGATTACTGCCTGTGCCACGCGACAGTGAGAGTAGGAATGGAGCGAGGTAGAGGTTAAATGCGTGGCTGAAGGACTGGTGCAGAGAGCAGGGATTCAAGTTTATGGACCATTGGGACCTTTTTTGGGGAAGGTGTGGCTGTTAAAAAAGGACGGGTTTGCACTTAGAACCCGAGGGGGACTAATATCCTGGGGGGGGAGATTTGCAAAGGCTACTGGGGAGACTTTAAACTAGAATCGGTTGGGGAGAGGGACTCAAATATAGAAAAGCTAGTAGACAGTGTGTGAGGCAGGAGGCAGAGAAGGGATGCACTCAGATCCAACATGTAGGGGGGAAAGATGAAAAAAATAATAAAACAGAGAATGGAGATGGTGGGTTTCTAAAATGTGTCAGCAGAGAGACAGGGGTGTGTAAAATCAGGTTAGATGGCGAAAGGTTTCAAGGTGAAAAGTAAAAGTGACAAGAAGACAAATCAGGGCAAAAATCAAAATTGGGGCACTTTTTCAACATAATTGTATAAGGGGTAAGAGTGTTGTAAATAAAACAAGCCTGAAGGCTTTGTGTCTCAATGCAAGAGCATTCATAATAATTATGATCTGGGGGACTGGTGAGAAAGAAATCTGAGGGGAACGTGGCCTATAAGGGGTAGAAATATGGGTTTGGGGAAAATGATAAAGGGAAATCCAGAAGAAATTTGAAGAACAGTTGGAGATTCTATTGTATGGAGTATTCGCAGTTTGGGAAACAGATTTGCCTGTTGGAGTTAGAGGAATCACTCCATATCCTGTCTGATTGCTGGACCAGCCCCTTTTCACCTTCCTTACTTTTCTTAGTGATTGTAATTATATATAGAATTTCTAAAATGAAAGCAGTGGCCTCCTTAAGAGTTTCAACCAACTCCTCCTGAGAGCAGATTTATTTTCTCTAGCCTGAAGGCTTTGGAGCATTCGTAATAAGGTGGATGAGTTAAATGTGCAGATAGCTATTAATGATTATGGTATAGTTGGGATCACGGGAGACATGGCTCCAGGGGGTGGCCATGGCTGTGAGGAACTGAACATCCAGGGGATATTCAATATTCCGGAGGGATAGACAGAAAGGAAAAGGAGGTGGGATAGTGTTGCTGGTTAGAGAGGAGATTAATGCCATAGAAAGGAAGGACATTACCTTGGAATGGATGTGGAATCGATATGGGTAGAGCTGCGAAACACTAAGGGGCAGAACACGCTAGTGGGAGTTGTGTACAGGCCACCTAACAGTAGTAGTGGAGTTGGGGATGGCATCAAAGAGGAAATTTCATTTTGGAGTCACGTGAGTGTCTTCGTGAAGACACTCGTGAAGACGTGACTCCAGCACGCATGCGCGACATATCGTCGCTCGCAGTTGCAGTCGACGGCTCGGGGGGGGGGGGGGGGAGTGCGCTCCTCCACCAGCCCTTCAAAAAGGACCGCTCAGGGGAACTAAACTTGCATTGGTTAGTTCCTGTGGATAGTTTTTGTGTTCACAGGGACGATGGAAAAAAGGAGTCAGGCGAAACATGCCTCCAGCCGCGGGACTTCCGACAAGAGACAGCAACTGCATTCCCCGGAGCTGCCCGCTACAACGGCAGCACCCGCTCGACGGGCCGGGAAAAGAACGCGGAAAGTCGGGGCCCTACGCAACCAGGACCCGACTCTCATCCAACCCGCTGTCTATGGTAGATTCATAGTGGTAGGAGCACCGCGCCCGGGAGCAGGGTAGGCAAAACCCTGGACTCCCTACCACTGTCACCTAAACATAGAGACAGTGGTATGAAGGTGCGTAAGCGTCTTCCCCGCTCTGCGGCACGTTCTGTTCTTCCCTTTTCCAATGCAGGTCACCAGAGTGCAGGCCAGGGGAAAGAAACTGCACTGAGGTCGAGGAGCCCCAGCTGCAGCGGCCGGGCGTCGACTTGCCACCGGAGCAGCATGGGACCGTCAGATCGCGGGACCGGTGAGGGATCGAGATCTGACGTCCAGGAGCCCGCTGGTGCGGCTGGCGCAGACTCACCACCGGCGGAGCCTGCCAGATCGTGGGCCGGTGGCAACACATCTTGGTCACTGCACCCCGCGTGAGTGGCTGGACGTGACCATGCATCGCCTTTGCCCCGAGGGAAGACAGGCGGCAAGCCCGCGCGGATATCGGTGAACCCCGCTTCGGCGGCTGGAACCGACTCCTACACCAAAACACTAAGGGGCAGAAAACGCTAGTGGGAGTTGTGTACAGGCCACCTAACAGTAGTAGTGGAGTTGGGGATGGCATCAAACAGGAAATTAAAAATGCGTGCAACAAGGGTAAAACAGTTATAATGGGTGACTTCAATCTACATATAGATTGGGTGAATCAAATTGGCAGGGGTGCTGAGGAAGAGGATTTATTGGAATGTATGCGGGATAGTTTTCTAAACCAACATGTAGAGGAACCAACGAGACAGCAGGCTATTCTAGACTGGGTACTGAGTAATGAGGACGGGTTAGTTAGCAGTCTTGTTGTGCGTGCCCCCATGGGCAAGATTGACCATAATATGCTTGAGTTCTTAATTATGATGGAGAGTGACAAATTCAGAAAGAAGGGTTCTGTACTTAAAGAAAGGTAACTTTGAGGGCATGAGACGTGAATTGGCCAAGATAGACTGGCAAGTGATTCTTAAAGGGTTGACGGTGGATATACAATGGAAGGCATTTAAAGACTGCATGGATGAACTACAACAATTGTTCATCGCAGTTTGGCAAAAGAATAAATCAGGGAAGGTAGTGCATCTGTGAATAACAAGGGAAATCAGGGATAGTATCAAAACTAAAGATGAAGCATACAAATTAGCCAGAAAAAAGCAACCTACCAGAGGACTGGGAGAAATTCAGAGTCCAGCAGAGGAGGACAAAGTGCTTAATTAGGCAAAGGGGGAAAATAGATTATGAAAGAAAACTGGCACGGAACAAAAATGGACTGCAAAAGTTTTTATAGATATGTGAAGAGAAAAAGGTTAGTTAAAAACAAATGTAGGTCCTTGCAGTCAGAAACTGGTGAGTTGACCCCCCCCCCCCCCCCCCGATTATGGGGAACTAGGACATGGAAGACCAATTGAATACTACTTTGGTTCTGTCTTCACAAAGGAAGATATAAATAATCTGCCGGAAATACCAGGGGACCGGGGGTCAAATGAGATGGAGGAACTGAGTGAAATCCAGGTGAGCCGGGAAGCGGTGTGAAGTAAATTGAATGGATTAAAAAAAACAAAATGGCCGATAAATCCCCAGGGCCAGATACGCTGCTCCCAGAAATACTTAAAGAAGTAGCCCCAGAAATTGTGGATGCATTAGTGATAATTTTTCAAATTTCTTTAGATTCTGGAGTTGTTCCTGAGGATTGGAGGGTAGCTAATGTAACCCCCTTTTTAAAAAGGGAGGGAGGAGAGAAAACGGGGAATTACAGACAGTTAGTTCTACATCGGTAGTGGGGAAAATGCTTAGAGTCAGTTATTAAAGATGGGATAGCAGCACATTTGGAAAGCGGTGAAATCATTGGACAAAGTCAGCATGGATTTATGAAAGGTAAATCAGGTCTGACGAATCTTATAGAATCTTTTGAATATGTAACTAGTAGTATGGATAAGGGAGAACCTGTGGATGTGTTATATCTGGACTTTCAGAAGGCTTTCGACAAGGTCCCACATAAGAGATTAGCATACAAACTTAAAACACACGGTAATGGGGGTTCAGTATTGATGTAGATAGAGAACTGGCTGGCAGACAGGAAGCAAAGAGTAGGAGTAAACGGGTCCTTTTCAGAATGGCAGGCAGTGGCTAATGGGGTACCGCAAGGCTCAGTGTTGGGGAGACCCAGCTATTTACAAATATATTTTAATGATACTGGATGAGGGAATTGAATGCAACATCTCCAAGTTTGCGGATGTCCGAAGCTGGGGTGCAGTGTTAGCTGTGAGGAGGATGCTAGGAGGCTGCAAGGTGACTTGGATAGGTTGGATGAGTGGGCAAATGCATGGCAGATGCAGTAGCTAATGTGGATAAATGTGAGGTTATCCCACTTTGGCGGCAAAAACAGGAGGGTAGATTATTATCTGAATGGTGGCCCGATTAGGAAAAGGAGAGATGCAACGAGACCTGGGTGTCATGGTACACCAGTCATTGAAAGTAGGGCATGCAGGTGCAGCAGGGCTGTGAAAGAAAGTGAATGGTATGTTGGCATTCATAGCAAAAGGATTTGAGTACAAGAGCAGGGAGGTTCTACTGCATTTGTACAGGGTCTTGTGAGGCCACACCTGGAGTATCGCGTACAGTTTTGGTCTCCTAATCTGAGGAAAGA
This sequence comes from Okamejei kenojei, assembly GCA_035221665.1. Classification (NCBI taxonomy): domain Eukaryota; kingdom Metazoa; phylum Chordata; class Chondrichthyes; order Rajiformes; family Rajidae; genus Okamejei; species Okamejei kenojei. The sequence goes on from CM069152.1 coordinate 49,605,254, forward strand.
CATTGTTGCCATAGAGGGAGTACAGGCAGGTTCACAGGCTGATTCCTGGGTATGGCAGGACTTCCATATGAAGAATGGCTGGATAGACTCGGCTTGTACTCGCTGGAATTTAGGAGATTGAGGGGGGGATCTTATAGAGACTTACAAAATTTTAAGGGGTTGGACAGGTAGATGCAGGAAGATTGTTCCCGATGTTGGGGAACTCCAGAAACAAGGGGTCACAGTTTACGGATAAGGGGGAAGTCTTTTAGGACCGAGATGAGAAAATCTTTTTTCACACAGAGAGCGGTGAGTCTGTGGAATTCTCTGCCACAGAAGGTAGTTGAGGCCAGTTCATTGGCTATATTTAAGAGGGAGTTAGATGTGGCCCTTGTGGCTAAAGGGATCAGGGGGTATGGAGAGAAGGCAGGTACAGGATGCTGTGTTGGATGATCAGCCATGATCATATTGAATGGCGGTGCAGGCTCGAAGGGCCGAATGGCCTACTCCTGCACCTATTTACCATGATTCTCACAGTTTATGTCTTTACAGACAGGCGGGCAGCTTCAGTCCGGAAGACCGCGGACTAGCCGCATGTCCGCGCGGGAGTCGCAGAGCCCCGCAGGAGCGGCAGGCAGCGACATCCTGCCTAGGCACCCTATCATCACCTCGAGAAGGTGCGGGCTCTCCCAGTTGTTCAGGAGAATCTGAGGAAGTCGACTTGCTGTGCACAGATAGCGGCGGCGGTCGCATGGCCCGTATGGAGCGCATGATGGAGTGACTCCTTGAGCGAGATCTCCCGCAGCAGGATCGGATGTCCATAAGTTCCAGGAGACATGCATCTGGGCCACCCAGCATATCTCCTGGGGAGTGCCAGGAGTCAGCAGTTGGCTGACTTTGAAGAGGGTTTGGCGCAGGAACGTGCAGCACCTAAAATACCTCAGGAGGAACTTAACAATATAATAACAATATAACAATATAACAATTACAGCACTTCCAGTCCGTGCCGACCATTTGTTTTCCCCTAGTCCCATCTACCTGCACTCAGACCCATACCCCTCCATTCCCTTCACGTCCATATACCTATCCACTTTACTTTTAAATGTTAAAATCGATCCTGCCTCCACCACTTCTGCTGGAAGCTCATTCCACACAGCCACCACCTCTGAGTAAAAGAAGTTCCCCTCACGTTACCCCTAAACTTCTGTCCCTTAATTCTCATGTCATGTCCTCTTGTTTGAATGAAATCTTCCTTACCCTCAATGGGGAAAAGCTATCCACGTCAACTCTGTCTATCCCTTTCATAATTTTAAAGACTCAATCAAGTCCCCCCTTAACCTTCGCGCTCAAAGAATAAAGACCTAACTTATTCAACCTTTCTCTGTAACATAGTTGCTGGAAACCTGGCAACATTCTAGTAAAATCTCACTCTGTACTCTCTCTATTTTGTTGACATCCTTCCTATTAACTAGGCGACCAAAATTGTACACCATAGTCCGAATTGGTCTTACCAATGCCTTGTACAATTTTAACATTACTTCCCTACTCCTATATTCAATGCTTGATTTATAAAGGCCAGACACCAAAGGCTTTCTTTACCGCCCTATCTACATGCGATTCCACCTTCAGGGAAACTATGCACAGTTATTCCTAGATCCCTCTGTTCCACAGCATTCCTCTATTCCCTACCCATTTACCATTACGTCCCTATTTGATTTGTCCTGCCAAGATGTAGCACTTCACACTTATCAGCATTAAACTCCATCTGCCATCTTTCAGCCACTTTTCCAAATTGGCCACCAATCTCTCTTGGTAGACTTTGAGAATCTAATTCATTATCCACAATACCTCTTATCTTAGTATCATCTGCATACTTACTTATCCAATTTTCCACCCATCATCCAGATCATTGATGTACATGACAAACAACTGTGGACCCAACACAGATCCCTGAGGCACCCCATGGTCACCGGCTTCCTCCAACCTGACAAACAGCCATCCACCATTACTCTCTGACATCTCCCATTCAGCCAACTGTTGAATCCATCTTGCTACTCCGCCATTAACACCCAAAGATTGAACCTTTTCTGAACCAACTTAAGGATCATGGGGAACCTTGTCAAAGGCCTTACTGAAATCATATAGACAACATCCACTGCTTTACCCTCATCAATTTCCCTAGTTACCGCTTCAAAAATTCAAGAGGTTTGTCAAACATGACCTTTCCAGGCACAAATCCATGTTGACTGTTCCTGATCAGACCCTGTTTATCCAGATGCTTATATATATTATCACTAAGTATCCCTTTCCATTAATTTGCCCACCACTGACGTCAAACTAATAGGTCTATAATTGCTAGGTTTATTCTTTGAACCCTTTTTAAACAATGGAACAACATGCGCAGTACGCCAATCCTCCGGCACTATTCCCATTTCTAATGACATTTGAAATATTTCTGTCATAGCTCCTGCTATTTCTATACTAGGTTCCCTCAATGTCCTAGGGAATATCCTGTCAGGACCTGGAGACTTATCCACTTTTATATTTTTCAAAAGTGTCAGTACAGTAGTAGTGGAGTTGGGGATGGCATCAAAGAGGAAATTTCATTTTGGAGTCACGTGACCTCGGGGGCTTCCTGTAAGAACATCAAGGACCTACACGCCGGCCGCACCCCCTAAAAAACCCAATGGGCTCAAACAGCCTACGTTTTAAAACAAAAAGTTTGAAACCAGTATTTATGGCATCCCTGAGAAAACAAAACCCATATTGTCATGGTATATTTAGATGACATCTTGATTGTGGAAAAGACTATGGAATCGACAAATTTAGCAGTGACAGTACTAAAACATTGTTTCAACAAAATTGGGTTTGTCATCCATCCAGACAAATCTAAATTCTTACCATTCCACAGGTCATGAATACCTGGGAGTTCACAATTAACACCAATCAGATGATTGTTACCATCCCAGATTAACAAGGTAATGGATATTATTGAAGCATGTAACAACCTTGCTTGCACCAGGAAACCAACAAAGCAGACATGTGCTGCTAAGGTGATTGGAAAACTAGTAGCTACATTTCCAGCTGTGCGATTTGGCCCCCTACACTATCAAAATTTGCAAGAAGAACAAAAAATTCAGCTTAAAAAACAAATGCTGGAAATTTTTGATAGGCCTATGCAGCTGCCAATCAAGGCAAAAGTTGAGTTACAATGGGTGGAGAATTGATAATATTCGTGACTCATTCAATCCCATTATCACCCTGTACCGATATCCGCCCAGTCGTGGTACAACCGGACGCAAAGCGCCCACACGGCTGGGGAGCTACCCGACACCACTTGCAGTGGTGGCGGTAGATGGGATTGATTTACACGAATCTACCTTTTATTATCACATGGGATAAACTATTGGACCCCGATGCTAGGTGCATTTCACGGGCTGTGAGCTTTTGCATGAATTTACATTCATACGCATGTCCGTCTTCAAATAGATAACACCACTATTTAAATCATATGAGTCGGTATCAAGTCAATATCTTGTGATGAACTGGCAAGCTCAATTGGCTCTGGTGCATAGAAATAAATATTTGGATATCAGCTACCTACCTTCCTGGTAAGCTCAATACAGTGGCGGACACCAGGTCACGCGTTATTCAAATGATAAAACATTGAGTGTATGTTAAATTCCCCAAATATTTGCTAAAATTATAGCCAAATTTGGAACACCAGATATCGACCTTTTTGCGTCCAGATTGAACATGTGTATCTTGGGAACCAGATCCTGGGGCAGTAGCGATGGACGCTTTCTCGATGCACTGGGGGAAATGGGTTTTTATGCATTTCCTCAATTCTGCCTCATCAGTGGTCTGTTGCAGAAAATAAAATCAGATTCTGCAACAGGCATCTTAATAATACCCGACTGGCCTACACAACCATGGTATCCGTTGGTCCTTGAGATGATTAAAGAACCATGGGCACATATTAAGAAAGGCCCATATTTGGTAACTAACCCCACAACGGTAAAGATCATCCATGCCATGTTCATATGAACCTGTTGGCTTGCAGGTTCTGAAGAGGCCACTCCTTGCAATCTGGATTAACACCAAGGGACTATGGACACCATTGCAGCATCATGGCAGAGCATCCACAAGACGACAGTACCTCACCAAATCAGGAAATGGGAGGAGACTACTGCAGCCCGATCAACATCAATATGACTCTGCCACGATTTTTCCCCATGTGCTGGAATTACTTGCGGGGCTACATCATGATGAGGGCCTCAGCTACTGCCCATTAACAGTGCCAGAAGCGCGCACTGTTCCTACCTTTGTATAGGAGTAGGGTCACTCAGCTCGTGTCCAAAATGATGGAGGGGTATCTTCAATTCGAACCCTCCCGACCACGATACAAACATCACCTGGGATATAGGGGTAGTATTGACCCTACTCAGGAGTGGTCGCCAATGATTGGACTACCGCTGGATAAATTCACTCTGAAGATGGTGATGTTAATGGCGCTAACCTCGGCACAACGGGTTCCACAGACCTAGCAAAAAATCAAATTGAATAACATGGTCTATGAGAGAGTAACTGTCTTCATTGACGAGTTACTCAAGAAGCACAGACCTGGGACTACAGGGTGCAAATTAATATTTCCGGCATACCCGTTGATGTGAGGTCTGCATAGCCCACCTACATACAGTCACTTATCAAAGTGACGATACCATCAGGAAATGGAAAAAAGGCCTTTTGATCAGCCATAAGAAACTCATCACAGGGTGACGGTGCAGACTATCTCCAGGTGGTTCAGCGGTGGTATTGGAGCTCAGCAGCTTTAATACTAATATCTTTAAATCTCTTCTTACCCAGGGCTGCATCCACATCAACGGCGAGGGACCATGGAGGTTCCCATGGACCATATCCTCGCAACAGTGGGCTGGGTCAGCGAACGTTCCAGCAGTTCTATAATAAACCTCCGCTCCAAACCCTCTACTATAAGGTCAACTGGTAAATAGAGTCTCTTCAATCTTACTATATTTAGTCATTGTTGTTTAATCTGGCTGATTCCACACCGCTGCTTTGAAGAATGTCGTGCATGCGTGCTGTCGGGGTCTTCATGAAATCCCTCATCGCAACTCCTCATAAAACAGATCAAACTTCAACTGCTAAGTTCTCGTTTAATCTTACTATTAAAATGCGTGCAACAAAGGTAAATATAAAACAGTTATATGGGTGACTTCAATGTACATATAGATTGGGGCGTGAATCAAATTGGCAGGGGTGCTGAGGAAGAGGTATTTCTTGGAATGTATGCTTGGATCATTTTTTAAACCAACATGTAAGAGGAACCAACGAGTGAGTAGACTATTTCTAGATCTGAGTAATGTCGAGGATGGGTTACTTAGCAGTTGTTGTGCGTGGCGTAGGCCCTTCAAGTTCAAATTCAAGTGGGTTTATTGTCTTTTTTGTGTCCTCTGATAGGACAATGATTATTCTTGCTTTCCTTCAGCACAACATAACATAGTAGCATTGACTACAAAAACAGATCCGCGTGTTCATATACCATTATATAAATATATAACACACATGAATAAATAAAGATTAAGTGCAAATAACAGATAATGGGTTATTAATGTTCAGAGTATTGTCCGAGCCAGGTTTAATAGCCTGATGGCTGTGGGGAAATAGCTATTCCTGAACCTGGAAATTGCAGTCTTCAGGCACCTGTACCTGCTACCTGAAGGTAGCAGGGAGATGAGTGTACGTGGCCAGGATTGGTGTGGTCTTTGATGATACTGCCAGCCATTTTGAGGCAGCGACTGCGGTAAATCCCCCCGATGGAAGGAAGGTCAGAGACGATGATGGATGGGAGGCAGTGCTTTACTACTTTTTGTAGCCTTTCCCTCTCCAGGGCGCTCAAGTTGCCGAACCAAAGCCACGATGCAACCGGTGTCAGCAAGCTCTGTACGCTGTGAACCTGTAGAAGTTAGAGAGAGTCCCTCCTTGACAAACTGACTCTCCTTATAATTTCACAGGACGTAGGGGTGCTGATGAGCTTTCTTGCTAATTGCATTAGTGTTCTCGGACCAGGAAAGATCTTCAAAGATGTGCACGCCAGGAATTTGAAGTTTTTGACCTTTTCAACCATCGACCTTGTGGATATAAACGGGACTGTGGGTCCCCATCCTACTTCCTACCCGCAAGTCCACAATCAGTTCCTTGGTTTTGCTGGTGTTGAGGGCCAGGATATTGCGACTGATGAAACATATGGACAGTTGCTCGATCTGTCTTCTGTACTCCCGACTCATCCCCATCAGTGATATGTCCCAAACAGTGGTGTTGTCAGCGAAACTTGATGGAGTTTGCACTGTGACCGGCTACGCAGTCATGAGTGCTGGAGAGAGTGTGTACAACAGGGATGCTGAGCACGCAGAATTAGCTTTGAGGTGCTCCCGTGCTGATTGTTATCGACTCTGACACATTTCCACCAATAGAACAGACTGTGGTCTAGTGAATGAGGAAGTCGAGGATCCAGTTGCAGAGGTATGCGCAGAGACCCCAGTTCTGCGAGTTTGGTAACCAGCTTGGAGGGGGGGGATGATAGTATTAAAATGCCCGAGAACACATGTAATCGGAGTGAATACAGCCTGACATATGAGTTTTTTGTTGTCCAAGTTGCTCCAGAGCGGAATAGTGGAGAGCCCAGCGAGATCGCATCCACCGTTGATCTGTTGTGGCAGTAAGCGAAACTGCAGTGCATCCAGGTTTTTGGTCGAAGTAGTTGATTGCAGCCATGATCAACCTCTCGAAGCATTACATCACCAACAGACATTAGTGCCGCAGGTCGATAGTCATTGAGGACGTCCCCACCTTGTCTTCTTGGGCACTGGTATAAATTGATGCCCTTTTGAAGAAGATGGGAACCTCAGACCTCAGAAGTGAGAGTTGAAAATGTCCCTAAAAACTCAGCCAGTTGGTCCGCACAGGTTTTTAGAACATGACCAGGTTTATACCATCAGGTCAGGCGCTTTTCAAGGGTTCACCCCTAATGGATTTCCTGGACGTCGACCTCTGTGACTGAGATTAAAAAACCATCACAGCAAAATGGGGGGCTCGGGAAGGCACATCTATGTTCTCCCTATTTTTCAGAGCGTGCGTATAACATTGAGCTCATCAGGAGGAATGTTTCGCCGACATCCGAGCAGCCTCCTGATTTCGCGTTGTAGGAGGTGATTGCATTCAGCGCCCCGCCACAGCTGCCGAGCATCTGTCTCATCTGACCCGCCCCCCCCCCCCCCCCCCCCCCCCCCCCCTGCCCCCCCCCCCCCCAACCCCCGCCCCCAGACCCCCCCCCCCCCACCCCCCACCCCCCCCCCCCCCCCCACCCCCCAGCAGCTTGGGCAGGTTCCAGTGACCATAATATGGTTGAGTTCTTCATTAGGATGGAGAGTGTGGCAATTGTTAAGAAAGAACAAGGGTTCTGAAATTAAAGAAAGGTAACTTGAGGCGTAAGAGACGTGAATTGGCAAAGATAGACTGGCAATTGATCTTGAACAACGGTTGATGGTGGATGTGCAATGGAAGACATTTAAGATGCATTGTGAACTACAACAATTGTCATCCCAGTTTGGCAAAAGAATAAATCCGGGAAGGTTCTAGTGCATCTCAGTGGATAAGAAGGGAAATCAGGGGATAGTATCAAAACAAAAGATGAAGCATACAAATTTGCCAGAAAAAGCAGCCTTCCAAAGGACTGGAAGAAAGAATTCAGTGTCCAGCAGAGGAGGACAAAGTGGGCTGAATTAGGAAAGGGAAAAATAGATTATGAAAGACTGTCAGGGAACATAAAACTGACTGCAAAAGTTGTTTTCTATAGATATGTGAAGAGAAAAAGATTAGTTAAAACAAACAACCGTAGGTACCTTGCAGTCAGAAAAGGTGAAATTATTCATAGGAACAAGGACATGGCAGACAAATTAAATAACTACTTTGGGTTCTGTCTTCATGAATAGAAGACATAAATAATATGCCAGAAATAGCGCCCCAGGGGCCCGCGTGGTCAAACATAAGATGGAGGAACTGCGTGAATCAGGTTAGCCAGGAAGCGGTGTTATGTAAATTGAATGGATTAAGGCGATAAATCCCAGGGCCAGACAGATTGGTTGCATCCCAGAGTACTTGAGGACGTAGCCACACTAGAAACAGTGGATGTTTATTGTGATAATTTTTTCAAAACTCTTTAAATTCTGGGAGTAGTTCCTTAGGATTGGAGGGAATAGCTAATCTAACCCCACTATTTAAAAATGGAGGGAGAGGAGAAAACGGGGAATTACAGATCACTCGTTAGTCTAACATCAGTAGTGGGGAAAAACTGTTTTAGAGTCAAGTTACTAAAGATGGTTATAGCGCACATTTGGAAGTGGTTGTCGCAAATCATTTGGATAAAAGCAGGCATGGATTTACGAAAGGTAAATTATTCTGACGAATCTTATAGGAAAAATTTTTTTTTTTTCGAGGATGCAACTAGTAGAGTTCGGATAAGGGAGAACCAGTGGATGTGTTATAATCTGGACTTTAGATGGCTTTCGACAAGGTCCCCACATAAGAGATTAGTATACAAACTGACATAAAGCACATGGTATTGGGGTTCAGTATTTTCATGTGGATAGAGAACTGGCTGGCAGACAGGAAGCAAAGAGTACTAGTAAACGGGTCCTTTACAGAATGGCAGGCAGTGGTGTGTAGTGGGTTACTGCAAGGCTCCAGTGCTGGGACCCCAGCTATTTACAATATCTATTATGATTTGGATGAGGGAATTGAATGCAACAATCTCCAAGTTTGGCGATGGCACGTAAGCTGGGAGGCAGTGTTAGCTGTGATGAGGATGCTAAAAGGCTGCAAGTAGTGACTTGGATAGGCTGGATGACTAGTGGGCAAATGCATGGCAGAGATGCAGTATAATAGTAAGATTAAATGGCGAATCTTACCAGTTCGAAGTTTGATCTGTATTTTATGAGGAGTTACGATGAGGATACGTTGAAGACCCGTCCAGCACGCATGCGGACCTTTCTTCAAAGCGAGCGGTGTGGATTCACAGAAAAACAACAATTGAAATAAATATAGTAAAGAAAAATAAGAACTAATTACCAGTTGATCTGTTAATAGAGCGGGAAGGTGGGAGCGGAGGGCCCGTAATCCCTCATCGTAACTTCCTCATAAAAATAACTAGATCAAACTTCGAACTGGTAAGTTCTCATTTAATCCTTACTATTATACTTCGGCAGTCAATGTGAAGTGACTACGTGAAGAACTTCAAAGTCTGTGATCCGAACCGGTGAACCAGCTCATGCTTCACTCCCTGCCCTGAAGCCCTTAGGAGGGAGGATGCGGTATACAATCAACACTCATGTTTGTTGAACAAAAAAGTCCTTATTATTACTAACAACAAAATACTCTAGAGAGCTCCTCCGGCCCTGAAATTATTAAATATTATCTGCAGACTCTAAACTTCTGTCTGCAAATGTAGCGGCTCGGCCAAGCGGCTTACCTTATATAAACATTTGACAAGTTTCCTTTCCCGAGGACCATCCTGCTCACTGGCCAGATTAATGGTCCATAGGCACCTCAGTGCCTTAGCCGCCGACGTAGATGCAGCCTGGTGGATGCGAATTGTACACATTAGTAACGAATCCGCCGGACGTAAGCACCTGCTTGAGCCACTTGAAATGGTTTGCTCGTCCCACCTGACCATAGGCTTCTAGTGGCTTATCCATAAGGGGGGCTTTTCTCTCCCTTCTTAAGTTATAGTTGTGTCTATGTAGTTTGACGGAGATGGGTCTTGGCACACAACGTTGGGTCAGGTGAATATGGCCGTAAACTCCATAACTGGAGGCGTGGGTAATGGTCTAGATTGTTTGACAGCCCCTGCTGATGTGAAATGTGATACCAGTCCAATGACTCTGTTATGCGTCCCAGGGCATCGCAGAAGGTGGAGGGACTGTACCCTTTGAGCTGACACTAGAGCCCATGAGCATAGAATGATGTCAGTGTAGTAGTTGTTCAAGAGGAAGTGACCTGGGTGGTGGCCATCCCCTAAGGTACGTCAGTACTATGCTGACATCCCATGATCCTAGTGTCCTGGCCTAGGGGATTGGTGTTTTAAAAATGCCCCCCTCATGAATTTTGACCACTAGTGGATGGGACCCCAAAGTCAGTAGTTCCTTGCTGCTGGAACCAACTAAGCTGACAACGCGACTCCTGGCCTGTATTGTAATGCGCGCTGTGCTGAGTTTTCACGATGTAATTCCAGCGGAAAATCCACAACACTGGTGTCTGTAGCTGTGTGTTTCGGTGTTCCTGTTTTGGAGCAAGAGAGTTTCCGTATCCCATTTTCTTATATGCGGTCAGGTATTGTCTCCTGGTGGACTCCCGGTGAGATGCTGAGTCATCATGTTGATGGCGTCCTCAGACAGTCCCAGGCCCAGTAGAGGTCTTTTTAGAATCTGCAAGCCAGGAGATTGACTCTGTCATGGCACGGGGTGACTAATGCCTGACACTGGGTGGATTAATAACTGTCGCTGCTGGGGAATTCCACGGTGTTTCAACAGCCATGTCGAAAGCCACTGGGAACCATGGCTGTGTAGGCCAGTCAGGTATTATCAAGCTATCCTGAAGCGGAATCCAATTGATCTTGCGTAATACCCAAGACTGATGAGGGGGTGGCGTTTTTGGTGGGGCAGAAGGGAGGAAAAGCATAAAAGAACATTTTCCCCCAATGCAGCGAGAATGCATCAACGCTGCTGCCTCAGGTCTGGTTCCAAGGCGCTTTACGTTGGTTACTGGTTGATTCAGCAAATGTTTGGATGCAAATAGATCGATATCTGGTGTGCCATATTTGCTTTGTAATTTCAGCAAAACACTTTGGGATTTAACATCCATTCGATGTTATCCATTAAATCTACGTGACCTGGTGTCTGCCACTGTATTTTGCTTACCTGGAAGGTAAGTTGCTGATAACCAAATATGCCTTCAAACACACATTGCAGGATATAGGTTGGCACAAATTGTCACACGATATCGACTTTACACCACCCATGTGATTGATATAAGCCACCACCGTGGTATTATCTAGTTGCAACAGGACATGTGCATGATGCGTATTACATGAATATGCTTTTAACCATAAATTGCACCCAACATTTCTAAATAGTTGATACCCCGTGTCTGTAGGCAAGATGATTCAATTTACTCCATCTGCCTCTGTGCTGGATTGCATGTTAGTTGCTCCCCAGCCCCAAACGCACTGGGATCCGTTTGAATGGTTAAATACTGGTTGGTGATCATAATGGGACTGGAGCTGAGTTCTTACATTCCTCGCCCACCATTGTAACCTCTGGAATGGATTCAGCAGTTAAACTCATAGCTCGGTCAAAGTGACCTGAGTTTTGCTTTTTGTCTTTAGTGCATTGCACCTTTAGCTCTTTGCAAATTTTGATAGTGCAAAGGCCCAAATTGTACAGCTGGGAAAGCTGTTACCATTTTGCCAATAAACTCTAGCTCTTCCCGTATGGTTGGCTGATGTTTATTCATGAGTTTGTTGCATGATAGCGCCAATTCTGATGCTTTCCCCTTCGGCAGAGTTACAATCATGCGAACAGTATCTATCGTAAATCAAGATAGTCCATGGCAGTGGTCGGTGTATAAGATTGGATTTTTCTGGATGTATGACAAACCCCAAAGTTTTCAAACAAACGTTTGGTGGCTGCGACTGCCAAAATAGCTGTCTCCAAGGTTTTCCCTACTATTAAAATGTCGTCTAAATACGCCATGACTATATGCTTTGTTTCCTCAATAATGCCAAGGCCGATTTTAAGATTTTAGTGAACAACCTTGGAGCAGAGGTGGAGCCCATTTGGTAAGGCTTTATATGCCATAGCTGTTTCATCCAGATACATTTTAAATATTTTCGATGGTCCTTGTGTATGGGTACTGAGTAGTAGGCATCTTTTAAATCAATGCTGCTAGAAAGTACCCCCTAGAAACCAATAGTCTGGCTGTTTCAAAAGTATCCATCCTTGAAATGTATATACCTGACAGACTTGTTCAAAGTAGTAGATTAAGTCAATGATGAGCGTCGTCCACCATCTTTTTGATTTTAGTGAAAATATTAGACACCAAATTCCAAAGGTTCATGTTTTGTTTTTTTCTTTCAATGACACCTTTAGCTTGTATATCTCATCAGTTCAGCTTGACCCTCTTGTTTTTCCTTGATGAGAGGGTGAATACCCTTTTTGGGTATATGCTGAACTGGTGGAAAATCTTTATGGACAAAGTCAATTTTTGTATCCATGATCGCTGCTGAGTATAATACTTTTGTCATTAGTGATGGATTCCCATGCATCCAAAAACAAGTGCAATCTCCCCCTGTTAGCACAGAGCCCCTACTGCACATATGCTGAGAGGAACCAGACCCACCTACCTCCATGGTTATTGGTGCTTCTTCTGCCTCTTCGCTGGGTGTTGATGAGGCGTCTGCTGGCTGTAGAGGGTTTGATGTTGATCTCGATGTTGTTGGGGGTGCGCCTTTTCCATGGGGTCCGCTCTGGGCCCTGGCCTAAAAAAAAGGCTTACGGGGAATGGTTGCGGACCCCTAGCTTTCTTTCACATAGTGGTGGTCGACGGACTGGTGGACGCCATGGGGTACTGCCGCCTGGGTTTGTTGGGTCTGCTCGGTCCCAAACTGCCCTCACGAGACCAAAGGTCTTGGATTCTTCTTCCAGGTCTTTCACCTTTTTTGGAAGGTCTTTCCCAAAGAGCAGAATTCTGACCCGGTGGTTTTGCAGAGTCCCGCAAATTTAGGGTTGAGGGCAGGCTTGATAATCTCCTTTTCGCAAATTATTTATCTCATATTGAGTGGTGCACAGCAGAGCTAATGTGTCTTGCTGATTTGTGGAGATGTTCGCACCATCAATGGACCGAGCATAAGATGTTATTCCTGCAGTCAGGAATTTAAGGATCTTCTGGAGCTTCAACTCCAGGTTTCTGATGTTCTGCCCCAAATGTCCCAAATTTGGCTATTGACAGCAGGTACATTCAAAGATGTAAATTTCCTGGGGCTGTGTATATAGTTGAAGAGCCTCATTGACCACTTGTTCTTGTAGGGGTTTAGAGGACAGCGTGGTAATGCTGGCTGCAATTCGGCTCTAATGGCCGACCCGCTTGTGGAATGGTCACGTAGCGGTTGACCACCACAGCAGCTCTTCCTGTTTCCTGTACACCCTGCGTACTCCCGAAATCTTCAGCCAGTGACCCCTCTTTTGACCAGCCAGACCTGGTCGCCAATGCTGCCTTCAAAAGAAGGTGAAGCAATGGCCAGTGCCGTAAAAGGCACTGCGGGAGTGCCTGAACTCCCTTGGCGAGGCTGCTGCTGCTCTCTCAGCAGATCTCGCTGGAGCAATTGCTCCATAAAGCCGTTCCATGCGGCTTAGGCGGCTGCCTGTGCTCTCGTAGCGGTAAGGCATCTTCATCCGAAAACGTCGGACACTACCGCCCGGTTCCTCTGTAGGTACCTCCAGCCCGCTGCTCAGGCAGCACTAGCGGTGCTGGGCTCGGCTCGGTAGTTATAACCGCCGCCTCTTTGCCCCCCCTCCAAAGAGCATTCCTCAACGGAGGACGAACGGGGGCGAGCTGCAGACTTCTTTCCTCGGGCCTTGCTCATTCTCCTGGAACACAAGACCACAGAGAGAACTAGACACACGGCCACGGTAAAACTTACCTGTCGGCCCTTCGACTTTCAATTTGTAGCGGGAGCGCCTTGAACTCCCGTTTCGTCGCGGTTCACTGCATGAACGCTAATGTCGCGCATGCGTGCTGGACGGGGTCCTTCACGTAGTCACTCACGTGACTCCGAAGTTAAAATGTGGATAAATGTGAGGTATCCACTTTGGTAGCAAAAAAAAAACAGGAAAGTTAGACTATTATCTGAATGGTGGCCGATTAGGAAAAGGGGAGATGCAACGAGACCCGGGTGTCATGGTACAACCAGTCATTGAAAGTAGGCATGCAGGTGCAGCAGGCAGTGAAGCAAGCGAATGGTATGTTAGCATTCATAGCAAAAGGATTTGAGTATAGGAGCAAGGGAGGTTCTACTGCAGTTGTACAGGGTCTTGGTGAGACCACACCTGGAGCATTGCGTACAGTTTTGGTCTCCAAATCTGAGGAAATACATTCTTGCATAGAGGGAGTACAGAGAAGGTTCACCAGACTGATTCCTGGGATGTCAGGAGTTTCTTTGTTAAATATTTTTTATTAGACGTAATACATATAATAGAGTATACTTCTCACATACATTCGTAATTTTATTAATATTAGCAATATAAGTCATATATTCTATACTTTTTTTTTACAGGTAAGAAAAGATAGAGAAAAATAAAGTAAGAGTATGAATGAATGGAGTATTAAAAAAGTTATCCATCATTGGAGATATATCTATGATTTGTTATTCGTGATTCTTCATCTTATTCCATTATTCAGGCTTCAGTCAGGCTCTCGTACTGAGCCATTTTGACCCTTTAGATATTCAATAAATGGAGACCATATTCCTCTGAAAAGATCCAACTTGTCAAATAGGACAAACCTTAATCTTTCCAGATGAAGTGTCTCCGACATTCCTGTAATCCACATTTTGATTGTGGGGGATGTAGGACCTTTCCAGAATTTCAATAATAATTTTTTCCCAATTATGAAACTATAATCAATAAAAATTATTTGATTCGTTGTTATTAATTGATCTGTTTCTAATATTCCCAGTATTATTAACTTTGAGTCAGGGGTCAGATTCATATTAACAACATTCGAAATTTTCTTAAATATCTCTGTCCAAAATTTAGTAATTTTTACACAATTTGTAAATTAGTGCGTTAAGTTAGCTTCTAAGTGTTGACTTTTATCACATATGGCAGATACATTTGAAAAAATACTATGTAGTTTGGATTTTGAATAATGTAGTCTATGTAATATTTTAAATTGTATAAGAGAGTGTCTAGCATTTAACGAGCAGTGTCTATGTTGTAGACTTCATCCCATAATTTCAGGTCTAATGATTTGACCTAAATCGTTTTCCCATGATTGACTATATATTTCTGTCATTGGGGCATAATTTTCCAAAATATTATAAATATACGATATCAATTTTTCTGTGTTCGGGTGTTTATTTAGGCATTCATCTAAAATTTCTGTCTTCTATTCTAATTTCCCATGTATTTGCTTTTACATAGTCTCTAATTTGTAAATATCTAAAGTAATCTTTTGAATGTAATCCATAAATTTGTTGTAATTCTTGAAATGAAAGGAAATAATTTTCTCTGTAGAGATCTCCCATCTTTATTAATTCCATAGTTTTTCCATTGTAAAAAACCTTTGTCCATCATTGAGGGTTTAATGTAACATTATTTACGATGGTAAGGGCTAGTGATATACATTCCAATTTTAGTGTTTTCTTTATTTGTTTCCAGATACGTATTCCACTTTCTATTATAAGGTTTTCACTATAGGTGTTCTTACCTATTTTAATATTGGCGAATAAAATCGAACTAATTTCAAAAGGCGAACAATCTTCTTTTTCCATTTTTAACCAGGTTGGTTGTTTATCTGTCTCTACAAACCAAAAATTCATATTTTTAATATTAACTGCCCAGTAATAAAACATAGTCTGGTAGTGCTAAACCTCCATTTATTTTTGGTTTACATAAATGTTTTTTATTTATTCTATGGCTCTTATAATCCCAGATAAAGTTGGTGACTATAGAATCAAACCTTCTTAAAAAAAAATTTTAGGAAGATATATCGGAATCAATTGGAAAAGGTATAGTAATTGCGAGAGAAAAATCATTTTTAATTGCATTAATTCTACCTAGCATTGAGATAGGTAATGTTTTCCAATAAAATGTTCCTTATTTATTCAATAAAAGTGGAACATTGGATTTAAATAAAGAGTCAAATCTTTTTGTTACATGAAATTCCAAGATATTTGATTTTTTCGTTTGCTATCTTAAAAGGAAATTGTTGCAGTATACGTAAGTTATTTGCCATTATTGGCATAAGTTCACTTTATTCCAATTAACACTATATCCTGAAAATAATCCAAATTCAGATATTAATTTTTGTAAATTTGGGATACTAATTTCCGGCTTTGTAATATAAAGTAATACATCATCCGCATATAAAGAAATTTTATTTTCAGTATCTCTGGTATCATATCCATATATTTCAGGATGTAATCTCACCCGTTGAGCTAAAGGTTCTATTGCAAGTGCAAACAGTAATGGGGATAGAGGACAACCTTGTCTGCAGCCTCGAAATAGGTTAAATTTAGTTGATAGCATTTGATTTGTTATTATTCTGGCTGTTGGATTAGTGTATAATAATTTAACCCAAGTAATAAACTTCTCACCCAGCTTAAAAGTTTCCATAACCAAAAACAAATAAGACCATTCCACCTGGTCAAAGGCTTTCTCCGCATCTAACGAAATAATTACTAGGTCTTTATTAATATCTCTTTTTGAATATATAATATTGTATAATCGTCTCAAGTTATATGAGGAATATCGTTTTGGTATAAATCCTGTTTGATCGGGGTGAATTAATTTATTAATAACTGTACTTAGTCTTTGCGCTAATATTTTGGTTAGTATCTTTTGATCAGTATTTAAAAGAGCTATAGCTCTATATGATCCTGGGTCATCCAGGTCTTTGTCTATTTTAGGTATAAGTGTTATAATAGATTCATTTAACGTTTCTGGTAGTTTCTGGTGAGTATAAATGTATTCATAGAGTGTCTTCAGACGTGGTGCAATCGGATCATAAAATGTTTTATAAAATTCCGGGCCTATACCATCTGGTCCCGGTGTTTTACCGTTTTTTAATGATCGGATAGATTCTTCGATTTCTTTTACTGAAAATTCAGCATTTAATGATTCTCTAT
This sequence comes from Okamejei kenojei, assembly GCA_035221665.1. Lineage (NCBI taxonomy): Eukaryota > Metazoa > Chordata > Chondrichthyes > Rajiformes > Rajidae > Okamejei > Okamejei kenojei. The sequence goes on from CM069152.1 coordinate 49,622,211, forward strand.
TTTGTGAATCCAACCCATTCAAATTACATTTTTTTTTTAAATGCTTCTATTCCTATCTTGTTTTCTGTTGTTTTAGCTGAATATAAATGTTTATAATATTGCAAAAATCTCTCATTAATATCTTTAGGTTGTACTAATGGTTCGCCATTATATGATTTAATCCTATGGATTTTTTTTCTCCCTCCATCTTTCTTAATTGACGAGCCAATAATTTTTGAGGTTTATCTCCAAATTCAAATTGTAATTGTTTAGTGTATTGGTAGAGTTTTACAATTTGATCTGTGTATATTTTATTTAATTTATATTTCAGTGCAGCGATTTTATTATGTGTTGTTATGGATGGATTAGCAGCGTTCTCTGTATCTAATTGTTTAATCTCCTTTTCCAATTCCTGTTGTTCCCTCCGATTCTTTTTATTATAAAATGCTTGAGAAGAGATCATAATTCCACGGGCATATGTTTTAAAAGTTTCCCATAATAGGGAAGAGGGATATTTCCGGTTTATCATTTATTTCAAAGAAAATCTTGATCTGTTCTATAATATATTCCTGAGTTGCTTTGTTTTTTTTTAAATTTGTGGATTAAATCTCCATTGTCCCCATTTTTTTCCGTTTTACCATTTATTTTAATCATAAATGTTAAAGGTGCATGATCTGAGATTATAATATTATGGTACTTTGAATTGTAAGTAAGTGAGATAAGTTTAGCGTCAACCAAAAAATAATCTATTCTTGAATAGGTTTTATGTACAGGTGAATAAAATGAATATTCTTGTCCAGTTGGGTTTTCTACTCTCCAAACATCTTTAATATTGTTAGTATCCATATATGCATTTTAATAGGTCACTGGAATGGGATTTGGTTTTCCTTTGTCTTGCGGATCTGTCTAAATAGGAATCTAATGTACAATTTAAGTCTCCTCCAATTATTAAGTTATGTCGTGCTATTTCCGGGATGTTGTTAAATATTTTCTTAAAAAACAGTGGACTATCAAAGTTTGGTCCATATACATCGACAAGAATCATTTTTTGTGCATTTAATTCTCCTATTACAATAATGTATCTGCCATCATTATCAGTTATAGTTGATGTATGTTTGAATAAAGTGCCTTTACGAAATAATATTGCTACGCCTCTTGATTTGTGTGTAAAAGAAGAATGATACGTTTTATCTATCCATTTAGCTTTCAGCCTATGCTCGGCATCTTTTTTTAAATGTGTTTCTTGAATGAAAATCACATGAACTTTAATTGCTTTTAAATGCTTTAATACTTTACCTCTCTTGATTGGTTCATTAATACCTTTAATGTTCCAGCTACAAAACGTTATTCCTTCATTCCCCATATTCATTTTTAACTCTTGCATCTTTTGTCTATGGGGTCTATAATAGAGCCAATGGTTCAGTTCGACAGACCCGACCTTACACCCGAACTCCGAATAGACGAATTTTAAGACCCTTAACTGTCTCTCACGTGTATATCTCCTTTGATCCAATTTGTAACTCTATTCAAACTGAAAATAATAATGATAGTATATAATAGAAAAGAAAAGAGGATAGATTAAGAAATTAGTATTGTGCACAAAGAAGGAAAAAAACTACATCTAGTATTAGTGTAGTTAGTGCTAGCCATACTAGCATGGCTAACCATCTACCGACTTCCGTAGTTGATGTTGCGAACTTAACCAGCCCCTTTATTTCTTGGAATTTTTATTCCATAGCAATATTTTACCGGGGGTATTAAATTTTAAAATATTCGGATTCCAATAGTCGGAAATGTGAGGATACAAATATTTAAAACTTGTTTGAAAATCTAATTAAAAAATAAAAATATAAAATAAAAACGAAAAGAAAGGAAGAAAGAAAATAAAAATGAGAATTACTAGTAAAAAAGAAATAAGGTTTCCAAAGAGGACAAATGAAATCAAAGTCTATATTTGACTCTAATCATTCCATTATAAGAAAACATTGGTCTTTAGTGATAATTATTAATTCTGATTAGTAAAAATACCACGGTATAATTTTAGTATTTATTAGTTATTTGTATTAGTAGTGCATTTATACTAATTATTAGTATCCATATAACCATATAACCCTATAACAATTACAGCACGGAAACAGGCCCTCTCGGCCCATCCAGTCCGTGCCGACCATATCCATGGGAGAGTTTCCAATCCACGTCTTTCTCCAGCTGCCTTAGTCATCACTTCAATTCCATCCAGTCCTGAAAAGTCAGTTTATTCAATGGTGAGGGATCAAGCATCCTCTCAAGCCTTAATCTTCTGAGCAAAGTCCAATGCTTCCACAGGATTGGTGAAAACATGTTCCTTCTTGTTGTACGTGACTCTTAGGGTGGCTGGATAGCTCAGACCATATTTCAAATTCTCCACTTCCCTCAGGCTACTTTTGGCCTCATTAAATGCTTTTCGTTTCCTGGAGACCTCTGCTGGGTAATCTCGATAAATACTGATCCTGTGTCCTTCAAATACAAGATTTCTGTTTCTTGATGTTTTTGGCATTATTTCCTCCAAGACGTGGTCGTACTGTATTTTTATTATCATTTGTCTTGGGGGAGCATTTTGTCTTGTCTGGCGTCTCATCAGTCTATGCGCTTGGGGATCTTGATCTTTCTCTTCTCCTTCTGGAATACCCGCAATTCTTAACCATATAACCATATAACAATTACAGCACGGAGACAGGCCCTCTTGGCCCTTCCAGTCCGTGCCGACCATTTGTTTTCCCCTAGTCCCATCTACCTGCACTCAGACCATACCCCTCCATTCCCTTCACGTCCATATACCTATCCACTTTACTTTTAAATGTTAAAATCGATCCTGCCTCCACCACCTCTGCTGGAAGCTCATTCCACACAGCCACCACCCTCTGAGTAAAGAAGTTGCCCCTCACGTTACCCCTAGACTTCTGTCCCTTAATTCTCATGTCATGCCCTCTTGTTTGAATCTTCCCTACCCTCTATGGGAAAAGCTTATCCACGTCAACTCTGTCTATCCCTTTCATCATTTTAAAGACCGCAATCAAGTCACCCCTTAACCTTCTGCACTCCAAAGAATAAAGACCTAACTTGTTCAACCTTTCTCTGTAACATAGTTGCTGGAACCCTGGCAACATTCTAGTAAATCTCCTCTGTACTCTCTCTAATTTGTTGACATCCTTCCTATAACTAGGGGACCAAAATTGTACACCATACTCCAGAATTGGTCTTACCAATGCCTTGTACAATTTTAACATTACTTCCCTACTCCTATATTCAATGCTCTGATTTATAAAGGCCAGCACACCAAAGGCTTTCTTTACCACCCTATCTACATGCGATTCCACCTTCAGGGAACTATGCACAGTTATTCCTAGATCCCTCTGTTCCACAGCATTCCTCAATTCCCTACCATTTACCATGTACGTCCTATTTTGATTTGTCCTGCCAAGATGTAGCACTTCACACTTATTAAACTCCATCTGCCATCTTTCAGCCCACTTTTCTAAATGGCCCAAATCTCTCTGTAGACTTTGAGAATCTACTTCATTATCCACAATACCACCTATTCTTAGTATCATCTGCATACTTACTTATCCAATTTTCCACCCCATCATCCAGATCATTGATGTACATGACAAACAACAGTGGACCCAACACAGATCCCTGAGGCACCCCACTGGTCACCGGCTTCCAACCTGACAAACAGCCATCCACCATTACTCTCTGACATCTCCCATTCAGCCACTGTTGAATCCATCTTGCTACTCCGCCATTAACACCCAAAGATTGAACCTTCTGAACCAACCTTCCATGGGGAACCTTGTCAAAGGCCTTACTGAAATCCATATAGACAACATCCACTGCTTTACCCTCATCAATTTCCCTAGTTACCGCTTCAAAAAATTCAAGAGGGTTTGTCAAACATGACCTTCCAGGCACAAATCCATGTTGACTGTTCCTGATCAGACCCTGTTTATCCAGATGCTTATATATATTATCTCCAAGTATCCTTTCCATTAATTTGCCCACCACTGACGTCAAACTAATAGGTCTATAATTGCTAGGTTTATTCTTTGAACCCTTTTTAAACAATGGAACAACATGCGCAGTACGCCAATCCTCCGGCACTATTCCCGTTTCTAATGACATTTGAAATATTTCTGTCATAGCTCCTGCTATTTCTACACTAATTTCCCTCAATGTCCTAGGGAATATCCTGTCAGGACCTGGAGACTTATCCACCTTTATATTTTTCAAAAGTGTCAGTACTTCCTCCTCTTTGAATCTCATAGTTTCCATAGCTACTCTACTTTTTTCCCTTACCTCACAGAGTTCAATATCCTTCTCCTTGGTGAATACCGAAGAAAAGAAATTGTTCAACATCTCCCCCATCTCATTTGGCTCTGCAGATAGCTGTCCATTCTGGTTCTCTAATGGTCCAATTTTATCCCTCGTTATCCTTTTGCTATTAATATAGCTGTAGAAACCCTTTGGATTTACTTTCACCTTTCTTGCCAAAGCAACCTCATATCTTCTTTTAGCCTTCCTAATTTCTTTCTTAAGATTCTTTTTACATTCTTTATACTCCTCTAGCACCTCATTTACTCCATGCCTCCTATAATTATTGTAGATATCTCTCTTTTTTCGAAACAAGTGTCTAAACAAGTTAGTCAACACCTTATCAAATGAAGGGTTTCTGATGGCTTATCAAAGATTCACAGCAATCCGTGGGCACCCCAAGAAGATCTGGTCAGATCCAGGCACCAATTTTATTGGCGCAAAACCAGTCTTAGAGGAATTATATAGATTTTTGGACAACCTGGACAGAGCAGTTTTGGAGGAGAACGCAGCTAAAAATGGAACAGAGTGGATGTGGAAAATCCATCCGGCTGATTCTCCACACTGAAATGGCGCTGCGGAAGCTGCTGTGCGTGTTGTGAAGAGAGCACACCAAAGTTTTGGAAAAGAATCGTCACTCAGTTATAGTGAGTTTCAAACAGCTCTTTACATGGCAGCCAACCTGTCAAATGAACGTCCAATCGACGCTAGGATTCAAAGCCGGGAAGACTGCGTTCAGTACATCACACCAATACTCTTCTGCTTGGCCGAACGTCTCAGTGCGGAGACATCAAGACTTTTGACTTTTCCAGCTACCCCTACAAAAGACTTAGAACAATGCAGTCAGAGGTGAACAAGTTTTGGAAGAGCTGGAGCCAACTCGCAGGTCCTGATTGTTTATAAGGAGCAAGTGGTACACCACTCAGAGAAATGTCACTGCCGGAGACATTGTCTGGTTAAGTGACCAAAATGCACTGAGGGGGCAATTCAAGCTGGGCAGAGTCGCTAGCTCCATTCCATCAGACCGCAAAGGCATCGTGAGAGACGTTAATGTATGGATCTTTCCAAGTTTTCCATTCCTCTGACAAAGGCTTTGAAAGGAAGGGCAAGGCATTCCACTCAGGGGAAGGAGAGGATCCAAGCCACGATTGTTCACAGGGATGTTAGGCGGCTGGTTGTCTTACTTCCAGTAGAAGAACAAGACAGCAATGCATCAGGAGACCAAGTTTGACTTTAATGCGTCGATCTCCCAAGTGGTTCCATTGGAAGATTGAGTGGGAGGTGTCAAGTCAAACTGTAATGAAAGGACAAATGCTAAATTAAAATCACAAGCGCACAATAGTAGGAAAAGAGCATATACCGTGAAGGTGAAATGGACTTAAAAGGGGATGCACAGTATGCCAATCCTCTGGCATTATTCCCGTTTCTAATGACATTTGAAATATTTCTGTCATAGCTCCTGCTATTTCTACACTAACTTCCCTCAATGTCCTAGGGAATATCCTGTCAGGACCTGGAGACTTATCCACCTTTATATTTTTCAAAAGTGTCAGTACTTCCTCCTCTTTGAATCTCATAGTTTCCATAGCTACTCTACTTTTTTCCCTTACCTCACAGAGTTCAATATCCTTCTCCTTGGTGAATACCGAAGAAAAGAAATTGTTCAATATCTCCCCCATCTCTTTTGGCTTGCAGATAGCTGTCCATTCTGGTTCTCTAATGGTCCAATTTTATCCCTCGTTATCCTTTTGCTATTAATATAGCTGTAGAAACCCTTTGGATTTACTTTCACCTTTCTTGCCAAAGCAACCTCATATCTTCTTTTAGCCTTCCTAATTTCTTTCTTGAGATTCTTTTTACATTCTTTATTACTCCTCTAGCACCTCCTTTACTCCATGCCTCCTATAATTATTGTAGATATCTCTCTTTTTTCGAAACAAGTGTCTAATTTTCCCTTGAAAACCATGGCTCTTTCCAATTTTTACTATTTCCTTTCAACCTAACAGGGACATAAAGATTCTGTACTCTTACAATTTCCCCTTTAAATGTCCTCCATTTCTCTTCTACATCCTTCCCATGAAACAAAGTGTCCCAATTCACTCCTTTAAAATCCTCACGCATTCCCTCAAAGTTAGCCTTTCTCCAATCAAAAAATCTCCACTCTAGGTCCTGTTCTGACTCGCTCCATAATTATATTGAAACTAATGGTATTGTGATCACTGGTCCCGAAGTGCTCACCAACGCATACCTGCGTCACCTGTCTGCCTCATTTCCTAACAGGAGGTCCAGCACTGCCCCTTCTCTGGTCGGTACCTCTATGTACTGCTGCAAAAAAACTATCCTGCACACATTTTACAAACCTCCCAAACCATCCAGCCCATTTACAGAATGTGTTTCCCAGTCTATTTTTGGGAAATTGAAATCTCCCACAATCACTACCTTTTGCTTACTACTAATATCTGCTATCTCCTTACATATTTGCTCTTCCAATTCTCGCTCCCCATTTGGCGGTCTATAGTACACCCTAAAAGTGTTGCTACACCGTTCCCACTTCTCAGTTCCACCCAAATAGGCTCCCTAGACGAACCCTCTAATCTATCCTGCCAAAGCACTGCTGTAATATCCTCTCTGACAAGCAATGCAACTCCTCCACCTCTGGTCCCTCCAATTCTATCACCCCGGAAGCAACAAAATCCTGGAATATTTAGTTTCCAATCACAGCCATCCTGCAATCATGTTTCACTGATTGCCACAACATCATATTTCCAGGTGTCAATCCAGGCTCTAAGTTCATCCACCTTACTTACAATGCTCCTAGCATTAAAATATGCACGTTTTTAAACCCACCATCCTTTATTCTCTGTCTATTATCTTTTTCATCTTTCTCGCCTACATTTTGGGTCCGAGTGCTTCCCTTCTCTGCCTCTTGCCCCACACCCTGTCCCCTAGCCCCCTCTACCCGAGTCCCTCCCCCCAGCCTTTCTAGTTTAAAGTCTCCCCTGAAATAGGTTCTGTCTTCTCTGTCTTCTTAGGTTCTGTCTTCTCTGGCGACCTTCCAATTCCGTACATTTCTCGATTATTTTGCCCAGTAATCCAGTTAGACGTTGATTTTCAGTAATAAGCTTTGCTGTAGTCTGAGCACTTGTTTTTGGCTAGTTGTTCAAGGTCTTTTATAACAGTCGTCTGCTGGTTCAGTGCCTGTTCCACCGGATTCAGCCTTTCTTCAAAGTCAGTTTTCACATTTTTGATTTTATCATTCGTCTCCTTTGCCATTTCCAATCATTATTTCTGCGATTTCTTTCTTCAACTCATCCGATGTATTCTTAGTTGTGGTATTAAATGTTGGTATTAATTTCAAACTTTAAGTCCATCATTTCTTCCTTGATTTTTTTTATTTCTTCACCAATATTCATCAGCTTTATTTTCTTCCTTAAAGCAGCAATTTCACCAGCAATAAAAGTTTTGAGTTCTTCACCTTCTGATTATTTCGTCGTTTTTTTCGTCACATTTTCTTGGGATAATGTCCTACCTGAGCCCGAGGCTTCAGTCGGGCCTTTTTCTCATTCCACCATTTTCTGCCAAGCAACAAACAAATGGTCGGCACGGACTGGAAGGGCCGAGAGGGCCTGTTTCCGTGCTGTAATTGTTATATGGTTATATTGTTATATGGTTAACAGTACGAGTTGTCGGTTTCTCCGGGAGGGGGCTGCGCTGCATAGACATGATAAGTCGCGCGCCTGATGACGTCACTCACGGCAGTCGGTACAGAGGCAGCAGGTAGGTCGTTTTCTCCCCGGTTTTTCAACGTTTTTTTCACGGAGCTGGCTGGCGTTACTCCTTAGCCCTCCATAGCGCCACCGGAAGTCGGATGTCAGGAGTTTCATATGAAGAAAGACTGGATAGACTCGGCTTGTACTCGCTAGAATATAGAAGATTGAGGGGGAATCTTATAGAAACTTACAAAATTCTTAAGGAGTTGGATAGTCTAGATGCAGGAAGATTGTTCCCGATGTTCCAGAAACAAGGGGTCACAGTTTAAGGATAAGGGGGAAATATTTTAGGACCAAGATGAGAAAAACATTTTTCACACAGAGAGTGGTGAGTCTCTGGAATTCCCTGCCACAGAAGGTAGTTGAGGCCAGTTCATTGGCTATATTTAAGAGGGAGTTGGATGTGGCCCTTGTGGCTAGAGGGATCGAGGGTATGGAGAGAAGGCAGGTACGGGATACGGAGTTGGATGATCAGCCATGATCATATTGAATGGCGGTGCAGACTTGAAGGGCCAAATGGCCTACTCCTGCACCTATGTTCTATGTTTCTATCTCCTTTTTCTTGGTTTTGTGCAAGGCAGAGTAAAACACCTGTCCCACTTACGCGATCTGTTTCGGCGACTGTCGACACCCGTCACAGTCGCTGCAGGTTGCCGAAAATTTTCAACATGTTGAAAATCCAGCGGCGACCAGAGAAAGGTACGACTCTTTGGGCGACTATTCACGACCATACAGGCGTCACCCCGCAACATGTCACAGTCTCCTCAACCAACCAGACTAGCCTTGTTGGAAAATAAATGCAGTGAAAGCAACCACCACGTAAAGATGCCAGTCCCAACCAAGGAACAGCTACCACTAGGTCACAGGTGTGACTGGAAGACCTGGTAGTCCCTCAATAGGCTTTGTACCAGGATGGGCTGATGTAAGACCAATACGAGCAAATGGGGCTATGCAGATGCAGCAGACACAGAATGTGAATGTGGAACATTTATACAATCCATGCCACACCTGCTAAGATGCTCACTTCTTGGTGAACAATGCTGCCTGGAAGATCTAGCGGTGGCAAACGGGAAGGCTGTCCACTGTGCAAGAGGCTGGCCGAACATTTGAAACATAGATGATGGACACCCAAGAGAAGAGAGTATCTTGTAAAATAATGGATTGTCAAAGTTTCCTCAAGTGGCTAGAATGTCCCTTCAAAAACAGTGCAGCTAGTCTATCGCAATGGATTGGTGGACATTGAAAGCTAAAAACGACTTAAAAACGCTATAAATTCTCATCAGCGCCTGGCCAATAGCTAATAGGACGAGGCTTGCCAATTGCTATTCGGGTGGCTATATAAAATTAAGAATATCCCAACAAAAAAAATCGGCAATTTAAATTTCAGTTGCCCCTTAGTTTGCGGGATGGTGTTTCTCTTGCTTTTACCAAGGTGAACTATTGAGCGTCATGGATGAAATAAACTTTGCAACTGAAGGCAGACTCGAAAATTGTAGATGCTATTAAGAATTTAACGTCCAGAACCAATTGACCCCAGTAACAATGCAACTGAACTTCTGAAGTGGAATACTGAACTGGCTTGACAGACCTTTACATGCTAAGTGAAATATGCAGGAAACATAGCTGAAATATCAAGAAATTGGGCAATTGGAATATGAAAGCAAAATACGTTCCTTTAGTCCCACGCCATATATATGAGCAGCCAGTGCAGTCACTAGAGGCAAACGACACATAGAGCCACAGCCCCATATGCAAACGCCCGTGTGCTTCCACATTATACGTTTCCTGGTGGAAGTTTTTTATACATAGAATCCTCGCGTTGCTGAGGGGAAACATTTTCTATTGTAATTTTATTTTTGTCAAAATGAAAAAGCTTTTTACATTTATTTTAATCTAAACATGATGGATTGTCAAAGTATCCCCAAGTGCACAGGCCACGGGGTAGCCGAGGCCGGAGCCCCTGCAGGTCGGAGCCCACGGCCGGTGAAGGCCGTAGTCCCCGTGGGTTGGAGCCCATGGCAGAGGTGGAGCCCACGTGCCGAGAGTCAATGGAACTATGCGACTGGGGTCTGTGTCGGCACCACGGAGGCGTCCGCAGAGAACCTGGCAGCGATAGTGGAGAGGTCGGTGTGATGGTCAATGGGGGCGCCGACTGATGGATGAGGACAGGCACGTGGAAGTGAGGATGCCCGTGTCGAGGGAAGAAACAAAAGAGGACACGCCGTGGGGGAGGAGGAGAACATACATACAGTCACGCACCCATAGTCAGGATCGAACCCAGGTCTCTGGCGCTGTACGGCAGTAGCCTACTGGGCTAAATTCTAAAAGGGTTGACGGTGGATATACAATGGAAGACATTTAAAGACTGCTTGGATGAACTACAAAAATTGTTCATCCCAGTTTGGCAAAAGAAGAAATCGGGGAAGGTAGTGCATCTGTGGATAACAAGGGAAATCAGGGATAGTATCAAAGCAAAGGATGATGCGTACAAAGTAGCCAGAAAAAGCAGCATACCAGAGGACTGGGAGAAATTCAGAGCCTGGCAGAGGAGGACAAAGGGCTTAATTAGGAATGGAAAAATAGATTATGAAAAGAAAACTGGCAGGGAAACATAAAAACTGACTGTAAAAGTTTTTATAGATATGTGAAGAGAAAGAGATTAGTTAAAACAAATGTAGGTCCCTTGCAGTCAGGAAACAGGTGAGTTGATCATGGGGAACAAGGATATGGCGGGACCAATTGAATAACTACTTTGGTTTCGTCTTCACTAAGGAAGACATAAATAATCTGCCGGAAATGGCAGGGGACCGCGGGTCAAAGGAGGAATTGAGTGAAATCCAGGTTAGTCGGGAAGTGGTGTTGGGTAAATTGAATAGATTAAAGGCCGATAAATCCCCAGGGCCAGATAGGCTGCATCCCAGAGTACTTAAGGAAGTAGCTCAGGAAATAGTGGATGCATTAGTGATAATCTTTCAAAACTCTTTAGATTCTGGAGTAGTTCCTGAGGATTGGCGGGTAGCAAACGTAACCCCTCTTTTTAAGAAGGTAGGGAGAGAGAAAAACGGGGAATTACAGCCAGTTAGTCTAACATCGGTAGTGGGGAAACTGTAGTCAGTTATTAAAGATGGGGATAGCAGCACATTTGGAAAGTGGGTGAAATGATTGGACAAAGTCAGCATGGATTTACGAAAGGTAAATCATGTCTGACGAATCTTGTGGAATTTTTCGAGAATGTAACTAGTAGCGTGGATAAGGGAGAGAACCAGTGGATGCGGTATATCTGGACTTCCAGAAGGCTTTCGACAAGGTCCCACATAGAGATTAGTATACAAACTTAAAGCATACGGCATTAGGGGTTCAGTATTGATGTGGATAGAGAACTGGCTGGTAAACAGGGAGCAAAGAGTAGGAGTAAACGGGTCCTTTTCACAATGGCAGGCAGTGACCAGTGGGGTACCGCAGGGCTCAGTGCTGGGACCCCAGCTATTTACCATATATATTAATGATCTGGATGAGGGAATTGAAGGCAATATCTCCAAGTTTGCGGATGACACTAAGCTGGGGGGCAGTGTTAGCTGTGAGGAGGATGCTAGGAGACTGCAAGGTGACTTGGATAGGATGGGTGAGTGGGCAAATGTTTGGCAGATGCAGTATAATGTGGATAAATATGAGGTTATCCACTTTGGTGGGAAAAACAGGAAAGCATACTATTATCTAAATGGTGGCCGATTTAGGAAAAGGGATGCAGCGAGACATGGGTGTCATGGTACACCAGTCATTGAAAGTAGGCATGCAGGTGCAGCAGGCAGTGAAACAAGCGAATGGTTTGTTAGCGTTCATAGAAAAAGGATTTGAGTATAGGAGCAGGGAGGTTCTACTTCAGTTGTACAGGGTCTTGGTGACACCACACTGGAGTATTGCGCACAGTTTTGGTCTCCAAATCTGAGGAAGGACATTATTTGCCATAGAGGGAGTGCAGAGAAGGTTCACCAGACTGATTCCTGGGATGTCAGGACTGTCTTATGAAGAAAGACTGGATAGGCTCGGTTTATACTCTCTAGATTTAGGAGATTGAGAGGGGATCTTATAGAAACTTACAAAATTCTTAAGGGGTTGGACAGGCTAGATGCAGGAAGATTGTTCCCGATGTTGGGGGAAGTCCAGGACAAGGGGTTCACAGCTTAAGGATAAGGGGGAAATCCTTTAAGACCGAGATGAGGAAGACTTTTTTCACACAGAGAGTGGTGAGTCTCTGGAACTCTCTGCCACAGAGGGTAATTGAGGCCAGTTCATTGGCTATATTTAAGAGGGAGTTAGATGTGGCCCTTGTGGCTAAGGGGATCAGAGGGTATGGAGAGAAGGCAGGTACGGGATACTGAGTTGGATGATCAGCCATGAACATATTGAATGGCGGTGCAGGCTCGAAGGGCGAATGGCCTACTCTGCACCTAATTTCTTTGTTTCTATGTTACTGCTACTCCACCGTGCCACCCGTTTGTGAATCTATGACTCCAAGCCCAGTCCTCTTCCAAGGACAGGGAAATGTTGCTATATAAAATGTTTGGATGATGCAATGTTGCGAAGTGCTCTAGAGAGTTCTTCTGGAAAAGCATAGGAATGAAAAGATATGGACCATGTGAAAGCAGATGAGATTGGTTTATCTTGGCATTATGTTCGGCACAGACATTGTGCGCCTAAAGAGGACCATATTCAAAAAATAACAACAACCAGAACATATCCAGCAAGGGACTAGCTTTGCTGCAATTACTGCTGCAATGTTCTTATGCTATGCCTGTTCCTCCTCCTCCATCATCTCCAATGGAAAATTGCAGAAAACTGAAAAATTGCAGTCCCTTCCCTCTGAGTGGCAATTTCAATAACATGCGCATTACACGATGGATCATATCACTCAGTGCACATGCTGAATACTTGATGTGATCTGGCACACACTATGATCAGAATTGCCAGGTCCATTACTGTCGTGATTTCTGCATAGTGATTTCTGCTTGTTTTTTTAGTATGCACTCAGAAAACATAGTTCTATATAATCCAACTTCTTGACATAACTCTCTCTTCTATATAGTATCCTGACTGGTTGTATCATAGCCTGGTGCAGCAATTTCAAACACAGAGAACACAGGTTAAATTGTAATTGTCCTAGTGTGTGGTGGATAGTGTTAGTGTGTGAGGACGCCTGCTCGGCATGGACTTAGTTGGCTGAAGGACCTACACTTCTCTACGTATTCTCTTAAACTACTGAAACCTTTGAACTACAAGAGGCTGCAGAGTGTGTGCGACTCAGCCCGGTCCATCATGGGCAGAGCCCTCTCCATCATTGAAAGCATCTACATGAAGCGCTATTTCTACAAGGCACTGTCTATCATCAAGGATACCCTCCTTGCGGGCTATCCCTCTACTCATTGCTCCCGTTGAGCAGGAGGTGCAGAACCTTGATGTCAGAACCACAGCGACTTTTCTCCAACCAACTGTTGAATTTACCTGCACGAACGTAATACCTGAAGAACAAAGTACTGTGGAGCACCCCTTGCACTTCCATGAACTTGCTTTAAATTGCATTTTTGCATTGTCTTGTCCTTTGTCACTGTCTTACACTGTCTAATGTTTTGTGTGGTGTTATTTAGCAAAAGCAAAGGTAAATCAAAAATGTTTTCGTTGTCAGCAGTGTTATAAAAACACAACAATATTAGATTTATCTGAAGGCCAGCTGCAATCTTTGGAAAGCTATTGCTGCAGACTGGTCTGGCATCAATGACCATCTCCAGAGCCAGAGGAGGAAGGTTGACAAATTCACAATTAAATTTGTTTTTCAAAGCGTCAATTAAAAGGTTCAACTTATTTTATGCCTCTTTCAAGATTGCATTCTGCAGTAGAAAAGAATCAGTTATTAAAGTCATAAACAATTTTGTCTGATTAGGCAAATTCAATTATCTCAACTATCACGATGACAAGAGCAGATTGAAGAACACAAGATCATTAGAGCAGGATAGGTTCACCTTGTCTCTCAGGGCAACACACCCACTTACCTGATGGAGCGGCTAACGCCAAGGAGTCTCACGGGACCGAAGTGCTGCCACCTAGTGAGGAAATGAGGGGAAAGCACTGGGCTGCAGGTGAGACTGAAACAACCTGGTTTGAAGTCATTCCGTCCCAGTATATTACTGGCTAATGTGCAGGCTATAGAGAACATGCCAGATGAACTTAAAGCCAGACTAACCTACCTCAGTCTGAAGAAGGGTCTCAACCCGAAACGTCACCCATTCTTTCTCTCGAGACGCTGCCTGACCCGCTGAGTTATTCCAGCATTTTGTGTCTATCCACAGTGCATCCAGAAAGTATTCCGACCCCTTAACTATTTCCACATTATGTTACGTTACAGCCTTATTCTAAAACGGATTACATTCTTTTTTTTTATCATCAATCTACACACAATACCCCATAATAAAAAAGCAAAAAAAAAAACAGGTGTTTTGAAATATTTTGCTAAGTAATTAAAAGGAAATAACTGAAATTTCACATTTACATAAGTATTCAGACCCTTTACTCAGCACTTTGTTGAGCGACCTTTGGCAGTGATTACATCCTCAAGTCTTCTTGGGTATGGCGCTACAAGCTTGGCACACCTGTATTTGGGTAATTTCTCCCATTCGTCTCTGCAGATCTTCTCAAGCTCAGTCAGGTTGGATGGGGAGCATCAATGCACAGCTATTTTTAGGTCCCTCCAGAGATGTTCAATCGGGTTCAAGTCCGGGCTTTGTCTGGGCCACTCAAGGACATTCACTAACTTGTCACGAAGCCACTCCTGCATTGCCTTGGCTGTGTGCTTAGGGTCATTGTCCGTTGGAAGGTGAACTTCCGCCCCAGTCTGGTCCAGACCGCTCTGGAGCAGGATTTCATCAAAGATCTCGGTCACCCAGTTCCTGCCACTGAGAAACATCCCCATAGCATGATGCTGCCACCACCATGCTACACCGTAGGTATGGTATTGGCCAGGTGATGAGCGGTGCCTGGTTTCACTAGACATGACGCTTGGCATTCAGGCCAGAGTTCAATCTTGATTTCATCAGATCAGAGAATCTTGTTTCTCATGCCTTTTGGCAAACTCCAAGCGGGCTGTCATGTGCCTTTCACTGAGGAGTAACTTCTATCTGGCCACACTACCATAAAGGCCTGATTGGTGGAGTGCTGCAGATGTAGTTGTTCTTCTGGAAGGTTCTCTCATCTCCACAGAGGAACTCTGGAGCTCTGTCAGAGTGACCATCAGGTTCTTGGTCACCTCCCTGACCGAGGCCCTTGTCCCCTGATTGCTCTGTTTGGCTGGGCGGGCAGCTCTATGAAGAGTTTTTCCATTTAAGAATGACAAGAGGCCACTTTGCTCTTCGGGACCAACAATGCTGCAGAAATTGTTGTAAACCCTTCCCCAGATCTGTGTTTTGACACAATCCTGTCTCGTAGGTCTACGGACAATTCCTTCATCTTTATGGCTTGGTTTTTGCTCTGACATGCACTGTCAACAGCGGGACCTTATATAAACAGATTTCCAAATCATGTCAATCAATTTAATTTATCACTGGTGGACTCCAATCAAGTTGTAGAAACATGTTAAGGATAATCAATGGAAACAGGATGAACCTAAGCTCATTTTTGAGTGTGAATGGAGTCTGAATACTTTTGTATATGTGATATTTCAGTTAATTCTTTTTTAATTACTTTGCAATCATTTCTAAACACCTGTTGTTGCTTCTCCATTCTGGGGTATTGTGTGTAGATTGGTGATTAAAAAACAACAATTTAATCCTTTTTAAAATAAGGCTGTAACGTAACAAAATGTGGGGAAAAGTGTAAGGGTCAAATACTTTCTGAATGCACTGTACCTTAGAGACTGCTGTGTGCTGTGCTTCACAGAGACATGGACTTACCACTGATATACCTGACTGTGCCATTCAACCCGAGACAGCACGGCATCTTCGGGCAAGGGTTAGAGATTGAAAGGGTTTGCTTCTTGATCAATACCTCATGAGCTCATTGCTCCCCAGACCAGGTAGATCTAACAGTGAAGTGCTGTTTCCTATTACCTGCTGTGGAAATTCATCTCACCTCACCTCAGTTTGTGCGGCACGGTGGTGCAGCGGGAGAGTTGCTGTCTTATAGCGCCAGAGACCCGGGTTCAAGATACAAGATAACATTTATTTGTCACATGTGCCAGTTGGTTACAGTGAAATGCAATCACCCATACAGCCATACAACAAAAATAATAAAGAAAGCAACACACGATTTGAGTTCAACATTAAAAACATCCCCTCACAGCAGAATCAAAAGTTTCGCAATGTGAGGGAAGGCACCAAAAGTCAGTCCTCTTTCCTCCCAATGTTCCCCAATGTTCACCCGTGGTCGGGGCCTCCCCGTGCCCTCCGGAGTCGCCGCTACGGGCGGCCGATGTTTCAGGCCCGCTCGCCGGGGCGATGTAAGTCCGACGTCGGGGCTGGGGGACTCCTGATTATGGGTTCAATCCTGATTATGGGTGCTTGTCTGTATGGAGTTTGTACGTTTCTCCCTGTGACCAATGTGGGCTTTATCCTGGGATCACTGGCTTCCTCCCGCACTCCCGGAATACAGGTTTGTAGGTTAATTGGCTTGGTATAATGGTAAATTTGTCCCCCAGTGTGTGTGCGCGGAGCCGTATGGAGCTGGTCCCGACATATACTCCACACAACTACAGCTGGCCCGATCTGAATTTGGATGTCGCACTGGCGACGGGTGGTGACGTCATCACTCAACGGCACGCAGGGCGGTGAGCCAAACACGCAACGCCATGCGCTAGGCTACGCCATCAAGACGCTGCGTATGGCCAACAAGAAGCTGCGTACGATTCGAGGCGTTGCGTGCGGCCTCAATGCGGCTGCGGGCCGACAGACTGTTGCCGTGCGCGGGATTTTTGAACAGTGTCCGTTTTTCGATGGGTCGGAACCAGCCCAGGACAAACTCCATACGGCTCCGGAGATCGATGCGGGGACCAGTCCCGCAGGGCTGTACGGCTCAAGCGACCACATTAGGTCAGCGCTCGCCGCTTGCAGTCGCATGCTGGTGGGACAGGCCCTTAAGTAAGTTAGTGTGCGGGGATCGCTGGTCGGGTGTACTGAATTAGGGCCTCATGTTTCTGCACTGTATTTCATCAAACTAAAGGCGTATCTTAACAGGAGCTGACATCCTTCCACATGCTGATGTTAAGCTGGCTCTGAACAAAATACTGATATATACTAATAGCAGTGAGACCCTGGGTCATTGTAGCCGGGGACTTCAATCAAGCATACTTCAAGTGTAGTACCAACTCCTAATAATTTTGACATATCTCTTGTCCCACCAGGCCGCCCAGAAACCCTTGACCCACTGCACGTCCATAAAAAGTGCCAATGCTCCATTGCCTGCCCGCCATATTTTGGGAAATCTGACCATTTTAGCTGGCTTTACTCCCGCCTAGAAACAGAAACTGAAGCGAGAAAATCCGGTTAAGAAAAGTTGTTTGCCGTTTGTTTGCCAATTTCCTATTTACGGACTGCTTTGGAGTCAGTGGACTGGTGCATATTCACGGAATCTGCTGCCAACCTGAATGAGTAATCACTTGCCATGACAGACTTAATCAGTAAAAAGCCCTGTCCCACGGTACGAGTTCATTCCCGAGTTTGCCTGATTCGAAACTCGGAGATTTAACGGTAATGACCACTAGTACGGTAACTCGGGGCTCTCGTGGGACATTTTTCAACATAGTTGAAAAATTCTTCACGAGTCTTCCCGTGCTTACCTGCCATTAGCGAGTCTTCCCAGTGTGGCATGCTGTTAGCGTTACGAGCTGCGCGCTAAGAGACGTCCCCGAGCTCCAAACGTACCCGCTACGTTTCATTCTCCGTGCTTAACCACAAGTTTGATTTTTGTTTAAACTCGGGGAGCCCTTTCTTGGGAAATGAACTCATACCGTGGGACAGGGCTTTAAGTACATAGAGAATGCGCGCCAAAGAAGGGACATTCAGAGAAGACAATCAATGAGCATTCCCAACCCGGAAAATCATGGATGAACCGTGAGGTTCATTCCCAGTAAAGACCACAGCGCAAAAAGTCAAACAATTCCGAATGGTACAGAAAATTACTACGATCTTTGTAAAGCCATTCAGGAATGCCGTAAGGTAGAAGACAATACTGGGATCACCTTACAGTCCAGCATAACCACTGGATTGTCCATCAACTGTTGCAAACTATAACTGGCTGCAAAGTAGGGCAGAAATCGCTGGGGATAGTACGGCCCTCCCTCCACTGATGAATAATACATTCTATGATTGTTTTGAGCAGAACGCCCCCAACTGAGCAGATGACATCCTTCCCTAACAGACTTGAGCGTGCAAGTTCCCACGGTCACTGTTGCAGAAGTTCAGCCTTCCTGAGAGTGAACTTATGAAAAGTAACTGGCCAGGATGGAGTCAGCTGGCCTCTTTACTAACCATAGGACACCTGCGCTGACCAACTAGTAGAGTAGGTTCTTGGACATCTTTAAGCTCTCCCTTACTCTCTCGCACCAAGGTACTCCACCTTGTTTGAAGAACACTAATTGTCCCCAAGAAATGTCAAGAACTCATGCCATAATGACCACCGCATCCATTGGCTTTGACATCCACCATCCTTTCGATAGTGCCTCAAGAGCTGGTTATGGCTCACATTAAATCCAGCCTCCCAAAAAACAACTTGATTCACTGCAGTCCCCCCCACCTGCCACCCTGGCAGTCCCTGGCTGATGCCACTCTCCCTTGCTGGATACTCATCCTGGATTCAGCTGGATAAGGAGGATGCCTACATTGACTATAGCTCTGCTTTCCCCCAATACCATTATCCCAACCAATGCCTTCATCTCCAAAATCTGGTGGAACTTGGGAGTCCGCTCTCCCCCTCTGCAACTGGATCCTCGAAATCATGACCAACAGACCCTTAATCAAGTGAGAATCATATGTAACAAATCATCCTCCACGATAATGCTCAACACTTCTGGTGACACAATGATGCATCCTCCTATATACTCCTTATAATTCACAACCGTGTAGCCAAATACCAATCCAACTCCATTGACAAATTTTGCAGTCAATACCACCACAGTGGATCGGATATTGAATAATACGAAACAGAGTACAGAAAGGAGATTGAGAACCTTGCAACTCTGGTGCCGATGATAACAACTTTTCTCTCCAATGTCAGCAAGACAAAGAGGATAGTGATTGACATCAGGTAGTACTGGCTACCTGATGTAGACTCCCAGTCTACATTTATGGCACCAAACGTACAGATGATTGAAAGCTTAAGTTCCTAGAAAGAATATCACCAGCAATGGTGTCCTGGACCAGCACATGAAGCTATGCTAAGTTATGGCACAGTGGAGCAGTGATAGAGTTACTGCCCTTGCAGCGACAGAGACCCAGGTTCGATCCTGACTGTGGGTGTTGTCTGCACGGAGTGTGTACGTTTCAGCCCTGTGGCAATGTGTTTTTCAATTTGGCGTGCTCTGAGTTCCTCCCACATTCCAACAATGTGCAGGCTTGTAGGTTAATTTGCTTCTGTAAATATGCCCCTAGTGTATAGGATGCAAAAACTGAGATAATATAGAAACTAGTGGACGGTGATCGTTGGACGGCCGTGGAACTCGATGGCCAATGACCGCTGTTTTCACGCTGTATCTCTGAACTAAACTAAGAAAGCACCCCAATGCCTTTAGTTCGGTACACTAAGGCATATCTCCAACCCAACCTCACCTTCTGCAGATGTGCCGTCAAAAGTGATCTTATCGGGATGAATCAGTCTGGATTTGGATCAGGTCTGTCCAAGACCACAAGAAAATTGCAGAGTTGTAGACACAGCCCAATTTTTTCACAAAAACCAGCCTCCCTTCATCGACTCCGTCTACAACTGAGCGCTGTCTCGGCAAAAAGTCCCACTAGCATCATCAACGACCAAAACTCACCTGGCCCACTTCCTCTTCTCCCTCAGGCAGAAGATACAGAATTTTGAAAACACATACCACGATATATCGGAACAGTTTCTTCCATTTGTTTATCAGGCAACTGAACAGTTTCTCTCATAGGTTCATAAATATTATAGGAGCAGAATTGGGCTACACAGCCCAATTAATTCCACTCACCACCATTCAATCAAGGCGGATCTATTTTTTCTCTATTAACACGCGGTTGCGGGAGGGACCCAGCGGTGGTCTGCAGGCATCACACACA
Source organism: Okamejei kenojei (assembly GCA_035221665.1). Lineage (NCBI taxonomy): Eukaryota > Metazoa > Chordata > Chondrichthyes > Rajiformes > Rajidae > Okamejei > Okamejei kenojei. The sequence continues at coordinate 49,642,588 of CM069152.1, forward strand.
CACTAACCAACCCCCACACAGACAAGGGTGGGTGGGGGGCCCCCCCCCCCCCCGGGGGGGGGGTGGGGTGAGAGGGGGAGGGAAAGGGGGGGAGGGAAGTGGAGGTGAAACAGGTAGGGGGGAGAGGAGGGGGGAGGGGATATGGTGGAAGGGGGAGCGGGGAGGGGTGGCAGAGGGGGTAGGGGGAGAGAGAGGGAGAGAGTAGGGGAAGAGGGGGAAAGAGAGGGGGAGGGAGGTGGATGTGGAATGGGGAGGGGAGGATGGGGAGGAGAGAGGGGTGAAGCTGGAGGGAGGAGCAGAGGGGCTGGAGAGGGGGAGTGGGGTGGCTGAGATCGGTAGAAGGGAAGGGCGTGAGAGAGGTTTGTGAAGAGAGGGGGGAGGGGGGAGAGGGGTGAGAGGAGGGGTACAGGGAGGGGAGCGGAAGTGGAGGGGGAGGGGGAGGTGCGGGCGCGCTGCGCTGCGGACGGCTGGCGGAAGTACCCTGTCGTGCAAATATTGACACAATCAGGGACTGCCTAAGTATGTTGACCAGTTTGCAGGCAGGGCGATCACTCGGAGTTGATGTATCGCCAACTTTATCATGGCGACCAGTGTTCGTGGAGGGCCTCTGGGGTCGCCATGGACCCACAGCGTGTTCCCTCTCCAGGGGCACGCGGGTGTTGGCCCGGAGGTGGGGCGGGCGGTGACCCCTGTGCGGCCAGCGGGAGGGGGGGGCGGCTCGGCACGCCACACTCGCAGCTTGTGGCTGCATGTTGAAAATTTCTGCGCAGCTTGGCCACGAGGAGCATAGGCATTGTTGACGTCATCAGCTCGCTTCAGCAAGTTAGATTTTAAAAAGATTTCAGCTTGGTGAAAAAATTTCAGTAACATTCTCAGGAAATAATAAATCAATTTTTTTAGATGAGATGAGGATTTTTCGACATTATGAGTAAATCTCTACCGGAGTATGTAAAAATGTCACCGCTACCGCGTCGAGATTTCGAGGACATGTGGCCGAATCACATATGAAAAGGCACCACACACAACCATATATCCACATCCAAGATCAGAGTTTTATAAGTTACTAGACCAAGGGGGACCATTGGGTCCCCATCCCATCAACGCGGGAGCTGGGGGAGTTATACACACACACTAACTCTCCATTTATTTCTATATCAATATTATTCTTTGTTCCTTTTTACCCCATCCCTGGCCCTATCCAATCAGGATAAACCCCCAACTGCGAAGGCGCAGCTAGGGGGGAGGGGTGGCGAGAGAGAAGGGTGTAGAGAGGGAGAGGGAGGGGGTAGAAATTGAGGGTGGGGGTGGGGTGCGGCATAACATGGCCAGGGCTCGGTCTCGAACTCCACAATATTCCACCACTCACCCCATAGTTCCCAATACTCACCACTCTATAGAGATGAGGGAGGGAGGGCAGCAGAGCAGAGAGGAGGGGAAGTAGGGGGTGTATGTGTCAGAGAGGGCGGGGAGCCTGAGAGGGAGGGAGGGGCAGAGAGGTAAGGGTGGGCAGTAGTGTAAGGGGGGAGCATAGAGGAAGGGGGGGGGCAGACGTGGGAGGGGGGGCAGCAGAGAGGGAGGGAGGGGGCAGAGAGAGTGGGGTGGATGGCTCAGAGTGGGAGGGGAGCTCACAGCTTGGGAGGGGCAGCAGAGAGGGCGTGGGTGGCGTTAGGTCAGAGCCCCCACTCCATTCCTCTCCCCCCTCTCCTCCCCCTCTCAATCCGACCTCCACCTTTCCCTCTTCTCCCCATCCCATCCCCAACTTATCCCCCTCTCCCCCACTCCATTACAACTATGCTCTCTCTTTTCTCTGCCCCGGGGAGGGGATAAAGAGGGAGGGGAAGGGTAGCGGCAAGCACAGATGCAAGTAGTAGTGCCAAAAAGCCATCCCCATCAGGGCTCGCAGGCCCGAGCCTAGGCTTTCGTCCATGATGGACCAGTGGCTTCCACGGGATAAGCGCACCCACCTGACGTGACAGACGATGGGCGGGGGGAAGGAAGGAGACGTAGGTCGTCCCCTGTGACTTGGTGGCGAGATCCCGGCAACTTTTCAACTGCGCTTCTCAGGAGTGGCAGCGATGCGATAACGGACCACCGCGCATTGTTGTAGAACTTCATGACGCCCAGCAGGAATCAAATGAATCTAAAATTTAAGATGAGGGGATTTTCGAAATCATGACGGTTCAAAAGGCCTTGTTCCCATTGTTTGTGTCTGGGCGAACTCAAATGTGGTCGCTTTGTGGCAATACGGGCCGCGCGGGGGACCCAGTACACTTCGAGGCGTATCGGAGTTTGTGCGGGGTGGTACCGACATCGCGCGTGGGCTCCGAAAATCCCGCATCTGCGTAACCCGAAAATTTCGCCGTGCAATGGCCTGTCCGGCCGCTGGCGTCTTGACGGGGTACGCATAGCCCGTCGGCGCGTTGCGCAATTACGTCACCGCCCGAGCAGTGCGACGCTCCTATTCAGTCGGCCCGCCTCTGCCAGCCCGCATTGTATGAGTATGACGCGAATTCGTTCATGCGGTTACTTACCGCAGGCAACTTACACAAACTCGCTGCATTGCGACAGGCGCCCTTAAATCTTAACGGGAATATGTAAAAATTTTTCGCCGTAACCACATCAGGTTTTCGAGGAGATCCTGGACGTGTGAATCAGATATGAAAAAATGGCACAACACACACCCCAAGATCAGAGTTTTTATTAAAGCTGTATGATATACATATTTGATGCAAATTTGCTTGATAGAGTGCGAGTCTTCGGTCAAGAGTCTTTCGCAATGACGGCTGCACTTGTATGAAATTTGTTATTTATTTTATACTCGCACAAGACAATGGCAGGATGTTGGAGCAATGTGTTCCTGACAGGATTGTGGGAAGTCAGGGACACGGCAGGAGCTCCTGGATGATATACCTGCAGAAATTGTGCCAGGTGCGTCCCATAATATAAGCTGTTGGGGAACTGGAGATGATGCAGCTGGATGAGCTTGGGCATCCGGGAAAACAAGAGTTTCCTGGACAGGACCTACAGTGAGGTGGTCATACCGAGGATAAAGGCATGAGCGAAGGTGGCGTGACGGGAGGAAAGGTGGGCCTGTAACCGTGGAGTGCCAGGAGACCCAGTGGGCTGTGCCAATTGAAAAAAGGTTCACCTTTTGGCAGCGGTCGGGTCAGACAACACTTCCAGTCCAAGCAGTGGACAGGGTCGGTGGCTTCCAAATTTAGCGATGTGGATCACCCGACTGGCTAGAACGACCTTTGAGCCAGAAGCTATAGTGGTTGGGTGTGACTCCGTTGTTGAGGTGCCGGCACTTGGGGATTTGTGGGGATTGGGCAGCAGAGTATGGTCTGTTCCTGTTCAAGATATTCAAGAACCAACTTCACAAACATCCTCGAGAGGGGAAGGTGAAAATAAATGACATTTTTTATGCGGGATCTAGATTTTCTTGTCGATATTTTTAGCCAAGTAGGAATTACCTGACTTTTGTAATGAAAAGTCTCTCACTATAGATAAATGAAAAAACAAATTATTTACAGTGTTCGTTAGCAAGCGATTCTCTTTGAGCATTGTTCATGAAATCTTTAGACATTTGAGCGTCAAGTGCTAATTATACTTATCTGAATACCTCCTCTGAAAAATAATAATGAAATCTATGTAACTTCCCAATCTTTAGATCAGAAATAATCAAAATCCAAAAGGGTAAAGATGAAATCAGGAAATTATCAGTTACAGTTGGGTGTTTTCCCATCGACAATGACTTACTAGTGCAATGCAAAACAATGACTGAAAGAGATTACATTACCAACACTCTCGGCCTATGATTCATAAATGGCGGTGCTTATTAGTGTTAAAATAGTAATATGTTCAATAATGATGGCACCTTTCTTTATTGCCAATGAGCTTAGTTGGTATGATTTTTGTTCTACCAGTGCAATGTAACCGTACAGCTAACGCAGCACACCATTGTTCAAATAAGTCCGAATTTGCAAAATATAAAACAGAAAATGCTGGAAACTATGTCCCCAAAATGGGTTTTAAGGGCGCTGTCCACTTTTGGGGATGTTTCAGGCGAGATGACAAAGTTGCCGGGCACGTCGCCCTGAAAATCTAATCAGCGCAAACTGGAACGGCAGATTGTCAGAGTGGTAACAATCACATTCAAACACATCACACACACACTACTCACAATCGCTTGCTTCACAGCCCCGTTTATGTAGGCAGGGGACAGGATAAGAGAGGGATAAGCGCTGTCTGAGTGAAATCTGACATGGTGCAAAGCTAAGGTGTTTAAAAACCAGAATCAAAACTGCGATGAACAGGAAGGGGGAACTGTGTATCGAAGTCAGGATAAAGCTCTTGTGTACGGCAAGTCCTCTTTAAATGCGGGTGGGGGGGATGAGAGGAGGAGTAGGTGGGAGAGGGAGGGTGGGATGGAGTTGGAGACTACTCTTAAGTAGCCTAAAAGTTTCCGCCTAAGTGGGACAGGCCCCATTCGGTTAGTTTACAAAATGACTACTTCGATGTTAACTTTGTATCTTCTCCGCCGGTGATCTTGGCCTTGGACATTCATCCTCCCTTTGCAGATTTAGCATCAGATTTTAAATAATTATCAGTAGTTTCATTTCGGCAGAATAGTTACTGACATTCAGACCAAAGTCACTAACTGTTTAGAAATCTATAAATCATTACATGTCAATGCGCTTTTAGATCATTGGTCGTTTGAGCGGGTGGGGGCGTGAGGGGAGGACCAATGGGGACTTAGAAAACATAGAAACTAGGTGACAAGGAGGACGGCACCCATTCGGCCCTTCGACCGCCTGACACCTCCTATTACAATATGATCATGGCTGATCTTCCCCGCTAATCATTAAACCCACTGCCTGCCTTCTCCCCATATCCAGGCTCTTCCACTAGCCCCATAGAAGCTTATACTCACAACTCTCTCTTAAATCCATCCAGTGATTGTGGCATCAACTGCCCACCTCGGTGGCTGGCGAATCCTCCATTAATGAACTACGCTCTGGGTTAAAATGTTTTTTCCTCCAGACAACTGTGATTAAATGATCCACACATTACGTTTATTATATGACTCGTGGCCTGGTTCTGGTCTCACCAATTTTAGGGAACATTTTTCTGGGGCATCTGGCTTGTACCAGTCCTTTGTTATTTTTATGTGTTTCTTCTAAGGATTCCCCCTCTTCATATATTACTCCAGTGATACAAAGGACCTAGTATTTTCAATCTGTAATCTGATTACAGTCCCGCCATGAATTGGGATCACATACTCTCGCTGACTGACTACGATGGCAGTGGCGGGGAACGCTTGTGAGGGTCGGGGGGAGAACAAAGGGGGACCTGGTGTGGGGGAGGGGGGCAAGTTTGTTCTAGGAATACTGTGCTCCAGGGGATAAGCCCTGCATTTTTTTGTTCTGTGTGTTTGTGTTTTCAGTTGAAGGCGCCAGGTGCACTCAGGACGCTGCCAACAGTCGCTTTTCTTTTTATTTTTTTCACTTTTACACTTGTTTCACTTTTTAATTTAATTTTATATTTAAAGTTGTGTGTACATTGTCTGTGTGTTATGACATTATGCAGACCAATTTCCCTCTGAGGATGAATATGTACTAGTGCATAGTATTGTTTCTATGAATATAACCTTCAGAAAACACGCGTTACACCCTCTTGCCCACCACCCTCACCTTTAGTGTTTTTTCCAAAAATCCTGTCATCACATCCTCCTCCTGACCCCCCTAGAATGACTATCCCAAAGAAACGCCTTATCTTTGTCACCCTTGTTGCCACTCATGACGTTTAATTCTCAAGTACTGGTGCTTTTCTTCCAATCCCCTCCGACCTTCATGCCTATCAATGGGAAGTAGTGTTCAACCGCCATGTTGACATCTACATCCATCCCAAAAGGTCCCCTCCTATTATCTAAATAGCAATGGGCCCAGCACTAATCCTTAAGGCACACCATTAGTCAAATGTCTCCAGTCTGTAATAAACAACTTTCCACACCACCTTCTGCTTCTTCCACGAAGCCAATTTTTGTTTCCAGGCAGTAGCTCCACCTGGATGCGTTTGGCAATATAGATTCAAAGAGCAGCCTACCCTGCATAATTATTAAAGGTATTACTTAAGTTCCATTTATAGACAACAGACACATAGACAAACAGCCTTTCCCTGGTCTACTGCATGGTTACTTATTCAATCTGATTTGTGGTTAATGTTAAGCCACAACAAAATAATCAATGGTCAGCAAGGTCAAAGTAACAATTTACGCCAATTTGCGGAATGTCACAAAG